>JAECUM010096155.1:0-49548 GCA_016617855.1 Megalonaias nervosa | reverse complement strand
TAAAAATACAAAATGTGATATAGTTATGAATTAACATAATCTCACATGTTGCCAAGAGGCTCAACTTTTTTTTAAGCCTAACAGAAAGTACAACTCTTACATAATGCACCAATCACAGCTAGTTTTGTGGTTTATTTCTGAATGCAATGTTCCTACACCTTAAGCTCCGCCCACCTGGGGTTGTACAATTGGTACCGTTATACCTTTGCTGTAACAGGAAAAAAAAAAAAAATAATAATTCGTATCAAAATCGCTCCAATCATATTTTATTTTTGCTCTGTAATACTATTCAAACAATAACAGATCATAATTCCTGTGCGTACACCGATATATACACCGAGAACATGTAAATACAAGTGTATTTCGGTGTTTATAGTAACGCAACTTCTGCTAACATCCACACTGACAACCTTGTCAAGAGTAATTTCCCTTTTCTTAAAAAAAAAAAACCATTTGTACATTGAACAAAACAACAAAGAAAAGAAGTAATAAATGCGTTACTTCTTTCTCACAAGTAAACTGTAATACCAGTGGGGTTTTTTTTTTTTTTTTTTTTTTTTTTTTTTTTTTTTTTTGTGTGTGTGTGTGCGCGGATTATTGTAATATAAATGGGGTTAAATTATTTATCAGAAAAAATTGGAGGAAGCCGGAACAAACGAAAATACCGGAACTAAGATTAAAACAAATTCTGTCTACTTCTATAACTTGTTATACTTTCATTTCAATTAATTTCAAATACTTTTATACTGATTTGGGGTGGGTGGGTTGTATTGATACTTTGATGTAAAAGGGGTACGATTTGGGGGCAATAAATCGTATGTACTTCAAACGCCTCTCTCGATAGACTCCCTCTCTCTCTCTCTCTCTCTCTCTCTCTCTCTCTCTCTCTCTCTCTCTCTATATATATATATATATATATATATATATATATATATATGCATAGATAGATAGATGTATATTTACTATAACTATTGAACTTTGTAAGCAGGATATCTGCGTGAATCAAATTTCGGCAAGTAGCCGAGAGGTACAAGCCGGTATATTATGATTGTTTGCAATGGTGCTGATAAGTTGTTATTATGGTTTAACCACACTGCTTATTTTCTTTTGTATAAATAAAAACACGGTCTTATAAAATAATCAGATTCGTATTTTATTGCTCAGCGTGTCAAGATTCAAGAAAGGCAGAACAACACAACTGAATATTTGTGAATTGTACATACAACACAGAAAGTGCAAAATTATAAATGAATACAAATAAAAGCTCCTATGCTATTATTGTTTTCACATGGAATTATTATTTTAAGAAGACATTCAGAGATAAATTTTACAATCACGAACATAGAATGCTTGTAAAATTGTGTGAATAATGCAACGTGATGATATATGTTAATACTTTCAAATTATCATGTATAAAAACAAAATAACAGACCGGATTACTGAGATTAAAAGAATGATTTGCCTACTGACAGATACCACTCACAGAGAAGCGACTTGTCATTGAGATTAAGATGTTCATGTCTTATGCAAATATTAGGATATAATTTTAGGTAAAATTATTAAGATTGAATTTTTCTCTAAATTGTAGTGAAAGGAATTTTTCACTAAACTGTATTGAATGCAATTTTCCACTAAATTATATTGAAATCAATTTATTTATTTTTGTACTACAAGTGCATATTATTTTAATAAAGATTGTGTTTTTATGTGATATTGTAAAAATATCTTGCACTATATAACAATTCGTTTCTATTCTAAGTCAGCCAAGTTTGTGTTGAGCAAGCAAATTCCTTTTGCTGAGTATACCAGAAATATTCCACGTGTTTTCTTAAAACATAAGCTATTACAGCAGATTTTCTGTCTGATGACGTACACAAACACAAAAAATAATATACGTGGGGGAGGGGACATGAGCCTCTTTCTGATTTGAGATAAATGAACGCTATAAGTAGCTAGAGGAATGTCCATATTTGGCATTAAGGATACGTCCAAAATCGAGTATAAATTTAAAACAAACTTTGCGCAAATCAGTTCATTTGTAGAGAATCACGAGGGTCTGTCTTTCTTGCAGGTAAGTATTTGTCTGTGTTCGTAGACTTTCTATCGGTAATGGGACTTTTCACGTTAAGTTTTAAATGGTAAAAATTCATTCTAGGCTGGACAAGTTCCAATATTTTTGTATATTCGTTTCTATTTTATATTATAATGTATTTTAAATTTTAATTGTTTAAACAATTTATATTCATTTGCATTTATATTTATATTGATTATTTAAAAAACGAACTCGCTACCAACTTCATGTTTATTATAAAAAAAATAATTTGGAAATAAAATATTATTTAAGTAATAGAGAATATTAGTTTAGTATCCTATTTCAAATTAGTATTCTATTTTAAATTTAGTAAAATACATGTCTTCTAAATCATTGCTGCACTAATCGCAAATATTGAATATTATATTCTTTGGCTATCGTGAATTTAGTCGATATATATATTCTAAAAGGCAGAAATTATACAAATTTATGAAGTTGGTAAGATTGAAGGAAAGCTCTGTGTGTGTGTGTGTGTGTGTGTGTGTGTGTGTGTGTGTGTGTGTGTGCAATTTGGATTTTTAGTGTAGCTTTAACAATTTTCAGTCATATCGCTACGATGTCTGCAGTGTGGCAGTTTATAGTGATGTCTTGCACTGGGGCATCATGCCACAGACATGTAGCATCATGTCCCACCCAGTCACATTATCCTGACACCAGGCCGACCAGTCCTAACACTAACCTCTTAATGCTGAACGCCAAGCGGGGCAGCTGTTAGTACCATTTTTGTAAGTCTTTGGTATGACTCGGCCGGGGATCGAGCCCACGGCCTTCCGCATCCGAGGCGGACGCTCTAACCATTAGGCTACTGGAGAGGTCAAGGAAAGTTGTAATTTTATATGTATTTCTTGTATTTAAAATATAAAGTCTTGTAGATGTATATCTAGAATGTATATATATATATATATATATATATATATATATATATATATATATATATAAGTATATATATATGTTATATATATATATAATTTACATAAAGGATTTCACTCTTCGAGAATCAAGAGGGTCTATCTTCCTTACCGTCGTTCCCGTACCTCTGCTTGCCATATTCTCCAAAAATGCAGACGTATCTACACCGTTATGAGTGACACCTCTTGTTAAGAGAACCTAAACTATCTCCCCCTCCCTCCCCCCACTGGACAAAGAAATTTCTTAAGTTATGATAAAATCCTTCTCATAGCAAGAAGTCATGAGAAGAAGGTTATGAGGAAAATCTCCTCATAACAAATGGTGGAGAATCCAGGTATTAAAGTACTTATTACTTAGAATTAGATCTTAATTCATCGACTTTGTCAGTGCACCTGTCCGTGTCAGTGTCAGTCTGTTTTTGATATTCTGCCTTCGTGTCCGTTCGTTAACTGTCCTTTTACTTTGACCAGGTTTTTTTCCCTACTCTTAGGTTCCACAACTGTAGTTGTCCGGTCGGATGAAATCACCATTTTCGGTCCTTTTGGATGAGTTTGCGAAACTTTGCATAATGTTTTTAACATGTACTGGCTGCCCGCTGGGCTTTAGATTCAGAATTTGATTATTACAACGTGTACTGTACAAACATTCTGTTAAATCAATTGTATTTAATACAAATAATAGCCAATAACTGTTATTCGCTTGCACCAGTTAACCCTGCACTTTTAAATTTTGTATTCTGGTGTTGTTTCCCTTTTACTTAAAATGTATTGCTATTCAGCATTATCTCATATGCATTTGTATTCATATCGTCAGTGTGAATGCCCTCTGATGACAAAGGTGAGGTTTTATTAGGCACTGTTCGGGCAGCGACTATCAATTTTATAATTTGTCTGATCCAATTTAGTTGAACAGGGTGATATTTTAGTATGATCTCTCTCTCTCTCTCTCTCTCTCTCTCTCTCTCTATATATATATATATATATATATATATATATATATATAGCTTAAAGATAATAAAGAGCAGATAGATGAAAAAGCTGTTCCATAATAGTTAAAACATGATAAAACAATCACCGTAACCGAGTTTGTTGCTTCACTCTGGGAAATTATAATTCAGGCACGAGACATTTGATCTACAAAAAGATTGAAAATGAAATGCTCCTTTGTTGTATTATGTCTCATATGCTCTTCCATTATGTAAAAGCGTCAGACAACATAAATATTAAAACATACGAATAAATAATCTCTTAAATATGCAGTATTGTATTTGATGTAAATAGTCAATTACCAGTACCACTCTCCTGTAAAGTAAAAAGAAACAAAAAGAAAAAGCAAATATTCGCAAGAATATATCGAATACTTGAAATGCTGCTAGAAACTGATGCTGAAAACGTCGATTCTTTAGATGATCCGTGTTGTTATTTCGTGTGAGACATACAGAAAATAAAGCTTCAAAACTTCAGTCTTGAATGTGCTTAAAAGATGACCCTAAAGTTTACAATTGTGGACAAAAAATGAAACTCTCTCCACACACACACACACACACACACACACACACACACACACACACACATATATATATGTGTGTGTGTGTGTATGTGTGTGTATAAGGGGAGGTGTATTGTGTGTATGTATGCATATGTGTCCCGTACGAAATTTTTGGCAAATTCCGCCTGGATTTTGGGTGGATTCAGGGCGTATTCGGCTTAAAACCCCCAAATTTCAGACAGACTTTAGGCCAACAGGGAATACTGTTAAGCAGTGGCGTCATTAGGGCGGTGCGGGGTGGAATCGCACCGGGTGACACCATTTGGGACAGCAAAAATGACTGCCTATATAATCCTTATAATTTTATGCAGGAAGGAGGTCGGGGGGCTGACACTATGATTTACAAAGCAGCAGAGAGGGTGAACAGACCAAAATTTCAGACCGAAATAAAGCTTCCTACGACGGGTGAAAAAATACAAGCGTCACCGAGACTTCTAATCAGTTTATTTTTTTGTGCGTCAAATATATTTACCTGGGTGGCCGCCCCCCCCCCCAGTTAAAAAAGGTAAAGGTTAGATGACGTAATTAAATCATTATCATATCAATAATAATGCTAAACACAGAATCTCGCACAACTAAACTTTCTCGACAGCGACTAGAGACAATTAAAAAATATCTTCCAGTCCGTGATTCTGTCAAAAAAAAAATTACAAGAGCGTCAGGAGTCTCAGTTGGAATTTACAGAAGGTGCAGAACAATTATTTAAACCGGTTACGAAAGCTACCGTGGGTCTTCTTCCCACGTTGGAGCAAACAGCTAAAGCAACTGGAAAAATAACAGAAAGAACTAAAAAAAAAAAAAAAAAAAAAGGAAAAAAAAAAAAAGAAAAGAAAAGATTGTATTAGAACTTGCAGGTGAAATAGCTGGTGCAGCTTATCAACCACAAACACAAGAAATACTTGAGGGTATTGACCAGCTTCGTTCTGAAGTGGCTGATATAAAGGATCTTATACAAGAACCAGAAACAGAACCAGAACAAGCAGGAGCTAAAACTGAGGTGAATGATAAATTTACCAAGACAGTATTAAGCACATCAAAAATCTTGACAGCGTGAGAGATTTACCTTTGTTTGCCGCCGTAAGTTTTGATAACAGAGGAAAAGTTTTGAAACCCGAGTATGTCAATGATGCTGTGTGTCGTGAGAACTGGTACAAATTGATATTTCGAGTACACTACGGAGCTGATCAGGCCCGAGATAGTGATACGAGATATATTGCTTTTAGCAATGGAATAGATAACTATTTTTCACGTTTACAACAAAAACAAAAACAATCACAAAACAACAACCACAGCCAGTATTACAACAACCAGGCAAAAATCCGGAAATGGTCTTGCTACTGACAAAATCTATGAAGCAGAAGAAGAATTATATAAACTACAACAAGGAGTAAAACAACAACGTATAAAAGATGTAGCAGAAGAAGCAGCAAAAAAAAGCAAGAACATCTTAAGAAGAAAATCGATAAGTATGGAAGCAGGACATTACCCTCCTCCCTGTCAATTACTCTCCTGCCACTACCCCCCCCCCCCATCATTTACCCCCTCAGTCTATTCATCATCATCATCATCATCGTCATCATCATCATTAGTCCCGTAGTCTGGTGGACCGTTGGGGCACCACACAAGACCGAACAATCAGCTTCCTCCATTCCTCTCGATTTTCCGTCTTTCTCACTGAGTCGCTCAATGTCAAGCCTGTCCACTCTCGAATGTTGTCTTCCCACCTCTTTCTCTGCCTGCCTCTCTTTCTTCTTCCTTGTACAGTGCCTTGCAGGATAATCTTGGCAAGTCCTGATGATCGACAGACATGCCCATATCACTGCAGTTTACGTTTTTTTCACTGTGCTCAGGAGGTCTTCGTGAGGCCCAATCGCTTGTCTGATCCTTTTCCGTATTTCTTCATTGGTGACACGGTCTTTGTACGAGACGCCGGGGATCTTTCGGAAGCATCTCATCTCTGTGGCCTTTATCCTTTTCTCTAAGTCAGCTGTTATGGTCCATGATTCACAGGCGTAGAGAAATATGGAGATAGCCAGTGAGTGCATCAGTCTGACCTTTGATCTTAGTGCGATGTTCTTGTCGTTCCAGATTGGCTTCAGTTTTGTCAGCGCTGTTGTTGCCTGCGCAATCCTGGAGAGTACTACAGGCTTTGATCATTCATCTGTTACAATTCCCCCCAAATACTTGAAGCTGTGGACTGTTTCTAGCTTCGTCCCTTGGACCCTGATGTCAGTACTGATGGCCTTGGTGTTGTTGGTCATCAGTTTGGTCTTCTCTGCACTGATTTCCATGCCGTAGGCTGCGAAGGTTTTGTCGAGGCTCTCTACTAAGCTAGCTATTTCTTGTTCATTTCCTGCTAGTCCATCAAAGTCGTCGGCAAAACGTAAGTTGGTGACTGTTCTGCCTCCGATGCTGACTGTCCCTTCATGCTTTTCAAGCGCGTCAGCCATGATTCTCTCCAGAAAGATGTTGAATAGTGTGGGAGAGAGCAGACAGCCTTGTCTGACTCCGACTGTCGTTCTGAACCAGTCCCCTATGCTGCCGTTGAAGTATACTGCACTGGTGGCCTTGTCATACAGGTGCTCTATTACTATGATGATGTTGGCATTGATGTTGTACAGTCTCATGGTCGCCCACAAGGCTGCATGGCATACCCTGTCAAATGCCTTCTTGAAATCCACGAAGACGTGGTACAGATCTTGCTGGTTTTGGAGGTACTTCTCACACAATATTCTGAGGTTGAAGATCTGCCCTGTTGTGCTGCGCCCTGCTCTGAAACCTGCCTGCTCCTCGGCAATGATCTTTTCAGCCTGTGGCTTTAGTCTGTTTAGCAGTATCCTCAACATGACATTGCTTGGATGGCTTATAAGACTGACTGTACGGTGGTTTTGACACTGTTGTAAATTGGCTTTCTTGGGGAGGGTGATCATCAGTGATTGTGTCCACGGCGATGGCCATTCTCCTGTTAGCCAGATCTTGTTGCATATGTTTGTGAGGGCGCTAAAGTAGTATTGATAATTTGAGGTTCCTATCTCAGAGACGCCCCTACCCCCCCCAAAAAAAAACGTTATACGTTAACATTTTTGTCAGCAGCCTTTGTTAGCTTAAAATGATGACTTTCATATGATAAGACTTTTCTAACATATTTCTGACAAAATTTGTTTTGTCGGGGTAGGGGGTCTCTGAGATAGGAACAACTCAATTATCATTACTACTATACTTATTATTTTTATAGTTTTAGACAAAATTAATTAAACAAATGAAACATTATATAATATGGGATATCCATCAACTTCAATCCGACATGTTGGATTTGATCTGACAAATAAATTTTGTAAGAGATTTAATTCAATCAAATCAGCCTCGAGTTATACCGGTATAAAAACTAAAATAATAAGCGATTGTATTAAAAAAGTTGGATATCATATATCGCCAAAATATGGGTCAGTTTGGTTATTATCGACTGAAAATGATGTGAGAATAGCGGGTTGGACAGATGATGTGATGACATTTATTGACAATATGGTTGATATTTCTAAAGTTATACAAAATTAAACATCTACTGTTGTAACCGATATTTTATGATAATTTTTTTTTCGTATCTGCTGACTCTCATTGGTAGAATATCTGTTAACATACTGTCAATAATACGGAACTCGCATATTAAATCGTCCGCATCATATTTTATACCCCTCAAATAAGATCATATTTGATCAAGTAATTTTTTATAGGTGATACTAGCTGTTTTACAAGCATTTTTTTCAGGCGCAAGACGAGGTTCAATTTTTTTACACGCTGTTGTAAGGGAAACACCGACACCGGATATTATTAACAAAACCGGGTTTAATGATGCGCCACTTGAAATTATACAGGAGCTAGTCATTAACAGTGGCAAATATGATATCATTCGAAGTATTCTGTTATAGTATTTGTAACATTTTTTTACGCACCAAAGTTTTTTATGATAATATTTGTAATATTGCATTAGAGCTTCCACATCTTGTTTTGGAATTTTTTCTGAAATGATTGAAATCAACTATATTTTTTTTCATTTATATAATATTTGTTTACAGATTTTATGTAATAGTGCCAGTTATATAAGCAGTTAATTGTGGAGTTTCAGCTACAAATTCCATACACCACCAATAAGACGCTGCGGTTAATTTTTTATCAGATGCTTCCAGTAGAAATATTTCCTTGACATCTTTATTTAACAGTATAGATACAACTCCAGAAAAATTATCGGTTGAATAACGCCATGGAAATGTAGTAAATATACTAAAATTTGCATTGCTAAATACGGACAGCCTATATACACCAGTGACTTCCACTGTATGTTTGATAGTTTTATTTTGCGGTGACCATACTGCTATTCCTGATGATACTGTGTATACCACATTGATGACCTGCTTGTGAGGAATTTTAACAAGATTAGTTTTTTGAATGATATTAGGAATTCCGCTAACAATATCGTTTAGTTTTGTGTTAATATCGGAGAGTTTGATATCAACAGTTGGTGGAGTTCCCAAAAAATCATTAATAGATCTGTTTATGTTTCTACGAAAATTTAAGAACGTTTGTAAATCATTAGAGAAATTAGTACTTAATGTAGTCATTTCATTATTGATTGTAGCTAACGAGGTTGTCATAGGAATTTCCTTATCGTCTACATATTTCTTTGTTGCTGCGTCAAAATCTGTTTCTGGTGTTCTAAGATTATTAATACCATTATTGTTCATGTTGAGAAATGCTCGCATTATACCACCGTTGACTAATACGTACTTAGATTCTTGATCATCGACGTATTTTTTTGTTGCCGCGTCTGATTCTTCAGCTGGGTTTCCAAGGTCTATAAATTTTTTTCCTGACATAATGATGTTGCCTGTAACTGTCCCACCTATTTTATTAAGTTTGTTATCATCAACATACTTTAACTGCAAATAACTTACCGCTTGAGTGTGATTTAAGTTTGCTGGCGGATACCTGGTCTCCAAATTTATAATTTTTTTTCCTGACATATCTAAGTTACCGCTTAAAGTTCCACCAGATTTATCTAGTTTATTATTGTCAACTAATTTAAGTTGTGCATAACTAACAGCTTGTGTATCAACGACATTTATTGGCGGATAAACTGTTTCTAACTCTAATACTCGTTGATTTGACATAAACAGATTTCCCGTCATTGTGTCGCCGGACTTTTTTATATAGCCTGATAAATCAACCTTACCGTCTGTTATTGTTGTACTTTCAGCCGATGAATCTCCCACTAATGTTCCAAATTTTGTATAATAGCTCATTATTTAGTTAACGTTTGACAAAATTATATAGCATAAAATTATATAACAACAAATGGCAAAATCATCGATATTAAATTTTGATACAGAACGTTTGGTGAAACATAAATATAACAATGAACTTCCAGATTGTCATTATCTTATTGTTGGAAGAACTGGATCGGGGAAAACAAACTTGCTTATGAATTTACTTTTAAGAGATAATTTTAATTACGATCGAGTTTATATTTATACGATAAATCCTCAGCAAGATAAATACGAGCTACTTAGCAATTATAATGACAAACTTCGTGATGATCTTGAAGCTGGTGAAGATTTTTTTATTATCAAACAACCAGAAGAACTTATTCCAGTTAATCAACTTGATTCGTCCGAACACAAGATAGTTGTTTTTGATGATATTCCACTAAACAATGAAGAAATGAATAAAATAAGATCATATTTTTCACTGTCGCGAAATAAAAAATGTAATTCCGTTTATCTCGCTCACGGTTTTTATAATGTTGACAGATTTATTAGGCGAAATACTGGTTGTTTTATATTATTTCCAGGACTCGACAATGTTGACGTTAGAAATATCGCGAACGAGCAATGTGGCGATGTAACAAAAGATAAATTTATTGAATTATATCATAAAGCAAGGGCAAATAAATATGACTTTATTTTTGTTTGATAAACTAACAAATGATGCGAGTAAAATGTTTCGATGTTGTATTGAAAAATATCTACAGTAATTTTTATACAAAATAGTATATAATTAATGGAAAAACAAGCAAAGTACAGAAAACATATAGAAAATCTAAACAAACTTGCGCAATCTCAGGCAAAATTTAAACGGCAAGTACAGCAAGCACGACGTGGTCAAGTGGTTGCAGCAGAAACAACAGCCGCCGTTCTTAGACCAGTTACTGAAGCTTTACTTGGAAAACAACCTGAAACTAAACCATTATCAGAAGAAGAACTTAAGCGACTACAGGAAAAAGGTTTACTCGGACTAGTTAAAAAACAACAAGAAGCAGCTGCTGGAAGAATTATTGCTAGATCTGATGTGGAGAAAAAAAGATTAGCTGAGTTACTTACAGCGCATATAGCTAATCCTGCTGCAAGACAAACTGAAATAAGAAGGTTGTTGAACAATCCACTAGAGCTTCAACGAAGATAAGCAGAAGAAGCAGTAGTTGGATCGATTGAGAGAAGGTTAGAAGAAGAAGAACTTAGAAGAAAGAGAAGCTTTGAACTAGAAGAAGAACTTAAAAGAGATAGAGAAAAAGAAAAAGCTAAAAGAGAAGAATGGAAAAAAGAACATGGATTAGATGTTCAAGAAAAAGAAAGATTTGACATTAATTTAGAAAATATAAATAGCAAAATAACAGATAATGAGTATAAAAATTTTGATGAAAAATATGGTTTTAATAAAGTGAGAGTACGAGATGTTAAAAAAGATGATTACAAATCTGAAGCCAAAAATAAAGAGCTAGAAAAAATAAAAGAAGAAAGTAAAGTACATCTTAAAGATGTAAAACTAGAAAATGAAAACTACTACAGCAGCATTAACAGATATCGACATTGGATTATTGCTGATCTTAATATCAAAGTTATTGGTAGAATAAAAGAAAACCGATACGAAAATACTAACAATAATTTAAGTACCGAGGCAAAATATCTAGATATACAACGTATGAAAGCTGATACAGTTGTTCCAAGTTATATGGATCCTATTGAAAGACAAACTGAATTAAGTCAATTGGTTGATGATTATAAAGAACTTAATAGAAGGTTAGATGAAAAAAAAACTGGATTTGGAGCTAGAATATTTTCATCAGTTACTGAAATGATAGGCAGATTAATGCTATTGATATCATCAAAAGAAGCTGGAAATGTTGGTGTTGAAATTGACAATGAAATTATTGACATACTTGATAATTTGAGATCAGAAAATTTATTAACATCTGACGAATACGAAACTTTACATCACGATTTGATATAAATTTGTGTAATGATTTTATATAGAAAATGTCAGTAACATTATTACTGGACTCTAGTCGATCTGATAAAGATAGAGCAAATTTTTCAGTAAAGTATATTCCGCCAATAGAACTAGATCGTGAGAAACAATATGAAATTGGACTAATCTCCTGCACTTGTTGGAATGCTATGGCTAATGTAAAAATTGGAATTAACGATGAATTTGCATTTACTGTTCCTATACGTACTCCACCATTTGTCGCGTGGAAAACAATTAAAATTCCACAAGGAGCTTATAATGTCACTGATCTAAATAAAATAATAAAAGAACTTATAACAAAAAAATAAAGGTATAGCTGATAATTTTGAGCTTACACCAAATTATAATACGTTACGCGCAAGAATGAAATTAAAAGATATAACAGTTAGTCTTGTATCGCAAACAAGTATCGCACCACTGATAGGATTTTATAATTATATATATCCTGCTCTTAATCGTGATAATCCCGAAACGTATGACGGCCAACTGCCAGTAAATAAAACTGAAGTAAACGCAATATTGGTAAATTGCTCTGTTGCATCTGGATCTTATTCAGCTAAAGGCAGCAAAGGACAAACGATATACAGTTTTTCACCAGAAGTTCCACCAGGATCTTTTATGCAAATTAGTCCACGTCAGGTTATTTATTATCAGTCAAACATTGAAAATCAAATAACAGAAGTAAATATGCAATTGACAGATCAGTCTGGAAGACAGTTAGATCTTAATAATGAAATTGTTACTTATTATTTACACCTGCGCGTTGCGTAGGCGCGAACAGTAAACATATTTTCTGAAAGATTTGGAAGTAAAATTATGCAGCCTCAGATATAATGAAACAGAGAAAAAAGTTTATCGAAGAAAAATAGTAGGAGGATTTTTGGGAAATATATTTGCTAAAATTATAGAAAATGTTCCAGGAATAGCTCATAAAGTTGCACCAATTGCACTTGACGCATCAAAAGCGTTTGCAACTGGAGCTGCATCTGCTGCTGGAACTGCTGTGGGGCAAAAAATAGCTGATAAAATAAAAGGCGCACCGCAAAGCGGATTACCGCAACATAGTATACCGACAACCAAACAAGCTATTTCAGAAATCGCACCAACAAAAAAAACTCAACGCGCAATGATAACAACGACAAAAAAACTTTTATCACCACGAGGAGAACAAATTATACAAAAATTAATATCTAAAGTAACAACACCACAATAATTTTGTATAACCTAATAAATAAAAAAATGTCTGTAAAAAATTATCTCAATTTAGCAGAAATTTATGACACAGACGACACAGTAACAGAATTCGAATATGTTGAATATCTCGATGAAAATTCTAACGAACCTAATAAGGCTGGCGTCAGAACATATAATACTCGAGAAGAGGACGTATTTTTACTTCCTCATAAAGCAATGTTGGAAGTTCGTGGTCGGATTATGACAGCGCCTGCCGCACCTGCCGCAATTGCAGCTGGAACAGAAGTAGCTCTTATAAATAACGGTTGGTGTTTATTTAGAAGTGCTAAATATCAGATGGCCAATCAATCTGTCGAAGATATTTCAAATCACTTACAAGTTGCAAGTACAATATTAAATATTATTTCGTTTTCCGACGACTATTCCAAATCAACTGCAACTAATATGATGTGGTTTAAAGATACTGGATCTGGTATAATATTTCCTGCAATAAATGAATTTATTTTAAGAACGGCATTAGCTGCTGGAGCTGATGCTGCCGCAGATACTGCAGCTGTGAGAAATTTCTTTATCAATAATGCTATCTATTTTGGTATAGAACCACCAGCTGCAGCTGCTAATGCAGACGCTACAAGAATCTCACTTACTGCAGCTTGCAATAATCTTGGTATAGAACCACCAGCTGCGGTTGATGACGGTACTGTAATGTTAAATCGTGTTAATGACGCAATTAACTTAAGAAATAGACGTTATAATGAGGGTTATGTTAAGAGAAAGGTACTTACAGATGCATCACGTCAAATTACGATGATGCTGCCGTTAAGTACAATATTTGGTTTTTGTCGTGATTACAATAAAGTAGTTCGTCGAAGTAAACATACTCTTATTTTAGATCGATCAGAACAAAACGACTGCCTGTTTAGGTTAGTTGGAGCTAATGTACAATTTGTCATAAACAAACTTGCACTATGGATGCCGAGAATAACTCCGTCTATCACTAAAATGGCGGAATTAAATGATATGCTGGAAAAACACACAAACAGAATTTATTTTCAGCAACATAAAATATATCAAACAGCGGTTCCGAATACCACCGACTACACATGGGCGAGTTACAACAACACCAAGTGAACAAAAGCAACGGCAATTATTTGTTGTATTTCAGAGACAAGCTCGACGTGATAACCAACAACAAAATAATGTGATATTTGATAACGCTGATGTTAGGCGAATATACGCTAGAATAAATTCAAAGCAATATCCGGAGCGAGCGATAGAATGCAATTTTGCAGATGATGAGAATGAAAATATTACTAGGCCGTACATGTATTTGCTCGACGCACTGCAAAAATATCAAGATGTTGGAGATGGATCTCAGATACCAGTAGAGGAATTTCGTACACTTTATCCAATATTTTATTTCGATGTTAGTAAACATAGCGAGCGAGCTGTAGACAGCACAGCTGATATTGAAATTACCTGGACACTAGGAGCAGCTCCAGCTCCAGCGGCGCGGTTAAACGTGTATGCATTAGTAATAAGCGATAGATTTATTACAGTTGACTCTGTCGGAGGTAAAATGTCAGTCCAAGTTTAATCTGTAATCGTTATATAAGATGACAAAATATATTATAAAAGAAATATATTTGACTGATGGTCAAGTTAAAAAATTAGCAACTACTGTTTCAAAACAGAGGCAGGTTTCATTAAAGATCAACCCAAGAGACGGAGTCTCTCACGCCCAAGCAGGTGCTTGGGGTACTTTAACAAAATTAATGTTAACCAAAAAACAAGTAAATAAATACGAGCGCACAAAACCTTTTGTTTTAAATTTAAGCGCTGCACAAACAACTGCAATGGCAAAACATGGCGCTTTCTTCGGCCCGGCATTATCTGTAATGGCCAGAACGTTAATACCTAAACTTTTGCCAGTGTTAGGTACATTAGGATTAGCAGCAGCCTCTGGAGCAGTATCTGGCGCAAAGAAAAAGGCTGTTGGAGGTAGTGGTATAAAGAAAATTTTCGTATGAGATCAATGGTAACAATTTTATATGATGGATAAATATAATGCCGAAAAGAAAAACAACGACGAAAAGAAAGACAACGACGAAAAAAAGGCACCGAAAGAAAAGACACCGACGAAAAAAAAGACAGCAAAAGAAAAGACACCGACGAAAAAAAAGACACGACAGCGAAAAGGAGGATTTATTCCAATAGCAGTTACTAGCGGGATTCGCAGGAAGTCTATTGCCAAATCTGTTGGGAGTAGGACGAGGACTAATGTTGCCAGGAACAAGGAGATAAAATCTGCGTTAAGTAATTTTGATATACTTGATAAACTAAAAAAAGTAAAAAATTTCCATGGAGTTTCTTCTAAAGATGAACTTATGGCAATTCCACCGCAAGCGACATCGTCGCTAGCGACTCCAGGTTCGTGTGTTATAAATATACAAGATTTTAATGACGGATCTGGCACACATTGGGTAGCTGTTTATGATAACAATCATTTTGACTCGTTCGGAATTCCACCAAATGACGGAGTAAAAAAAGTTTATGAGCAGAATGCAAGATACGAAAATAATAAATTATTCGTCTAATCAAATTCAACCAGTTGGAACTTCCGCTTGTGGATATTATTGCGTAATGTTCATTAAACAGATGACCAAAAATCCAGATTTTTTAAAGTTTATTTTACAATTTGACAAACAACCTTCTCACGCTAATGATGAGATTGCATTAAATTTTATCTAAATTACAAATATAACAATGTCGACATATTGTCTTAAGTGCAAAACTAAACCAGAAAATAAAGACGAAAAAAACAGAAAAAAACAAAAAATGATAAAATAATGCTGAAAAGTATTTGTGCAATCTGTGGAAGAAAAAAAAGTATGTTTTTACCAAAAGCAAGCGGAGCGGGTTACCCTCCTGACGTTGTCAGGGAGATTATTTTAGTAGACGACTAAATAAATAATGACATGCGACTGCGATTGCGACAGAGATTTATGTCTCGAGCAAAATAAAATTGTTACATATTGTCAGAAATGCAAAAACAGAGAAATAATTGGAACAGGTATAGATATACATAAATTTATTGGAAAATTGCCGAAACCAAAAGGCAGTTGGACATTGCCAGGCCATAAATATACTGAACCTTATAATCCTCTTGATAAACAACTTGACGAAAACGATAATCCGCTGCCAGGGCAAGAGCCTTACAATCAAGCTGACGTAATAGCGATGCGCCATGATATCTGCTACAGAGATATTGATCTTCCAGACAGCGATCAAAATAAACACAGCTGCGATAAAGTAATGTTAGACGAACTTCGTGATATGAAACCTGTAAATATGCGAGAACGTGTTGACCGAAGGCTGGTCCAGGGTTTTATTGGAGCAAAATATAAACTCGGACTCGGTAAAAAAGAATTATATGATGATCTTGCAACTGAGCTACACAGACCTTAAAAAAAAGTTTCCGCGATGTAAAGTTGTCACAAATGCCGTTGATGATATCTGGGCGATAGACTTAGTTGATATGTCAAATCTAGCTCAGTATAACGTTGGTGCTGATGGCGCTCCAAAGAGATATCTTTTTAATGTTGTAGATGTGTTTAGTAAATACGCGTTTAGTATACCCGTTTCAGACAAGACAGGAACATCGATGACTGATGCGCTAAAACAAATTATTGTTAACACAGAAAGAAAACCAAATAGAATCTGGACCGATCATGGAGCGGAGTTTTTTAATAAAATGTTCGAACAGTTTTTAGAACAAAACAACATTAAAAAATATGTTACAGGAAACGAAGGTAAAAGCGTTGTCGTCGAGCGATTTAATCGCACGCTCAACAAAAAAATCCACAAGTATTTGACAGCAAAAAATACGAATAAATATATTGACAATTTACAAAACATTGTTAACGAATATAATAACACGAAACACCGAACGATTAAAATGTCACCAAACGACGCGATTTCAAATCCACTATTAGCAAACGAAAACATGTACCGACGACACAAATTTAAAGTTGGCGATAAAGTTAGAATTTCTTGGACGAAAAAAACATTTGAAAAAGGTTATACTCATAACTGGAGCGAAGAAGTATTTGTTGTTGATAAAGTACTTTTAACAATACCAGTTACATACTCGTTAAAAGATTTATTAGATGAGCCTATAACCGGCAGTTTTTATGAGCAAGAACGTCAGAAAACAGAACAAGATGTATTTGTTATTGAAAAGGTTATTAGGAAAAAAGGTAATAAAAGTTTAGTCAAATGGCGAGGGTATAGCGATAAATTTAATAGTTGGGTACCAACTATGTCGATACCATCGACTGCGATCGAATAATATTATTACAAATTTCCTCGTGTTTTATTAGTACGGATTTACATTTTACCGATTTGCATAAAGAAATTAATTGTAATTTTCTCGCATCGTCCATTGGCATTAAATTAAATATTTTAACAAAAAATAAAATCGTATTTTATATTTCTTTGTTGTCCAGCTATTTTTATGTTTGAAAAGGGTTTTATAAGCTGCCAAAATATTTGATGCTCGGCAACAGTAAAATTAAATTTTATTATTTTTTTAGCAATATGGTACTTAACATCATATCGTCCAGTTGTTGGTCTGCTTAAATAATTTTTACTAACAACAACATCATCTTCGTCGTCGTCGTCGTTATACAAAATATCTTTTTCAGTATAATCAGCAAATCTGTCATTAGTAATATTTTCTGATGTAAAATTTGAAACTGAAAAAAAATCTCCCGAATATAGCTCAGCCAGTCTCTCAATTAAGTTCATTATTACAATAATCTTTTGTCTAATTAATAAATAATAAGATGTTCGGAGAAATAAAATATCATCAGCGAGTTAATATATTAAATCACAAAGAACTATCTGAAGCAATTCGAGCTTGTTTATTTGGACATAATTTTTATTTTGTTGATGTTATGATCACATTGGGTGATTCTAACAGATTTTATTAACAGCAGCCGACAAAATAAAACTCGATACAAATAAAATGATGACGTTACGATTTAATCGCGACGATGTAATGGAATTTAGTCATAATTGTCTTTCTCGGAATGATATATAAAATATTATTAGTTATCGTATCTAAAGATAAATCTATCAAATGTCAACATCGACGTTGCTGATTTAGTTTTGCCATCAGCGACATTTTTTACTGCTTGTGAATTAAATTCATGATATTTTCCAGCAGATGTTATTGATTTAAATTTCATTTCTTCTCCAGTTTCGAGATTTAATGAGATAATTGATTTGGATTTTTAAAATTAGAACCATCAGAACCAGCTCCACGTCTTGTGTTTTCTTGTTGTGTAACCACATCTAAATTTTCTAAACGATTATCAGTCTTAATTTTATTTATATGGTCGATAACTAAACTATTTGGAATACCGCCATTAAAAGTTTCAAACACAAACCTATGCGACTTATAATCAACTTGGTTATTTTTTATACCGCGCACCATCATATGTAAATATCCATCTTTATCCAAACTTCCAATAACTTTTTTTGTTCTTATATGTCGATAATTCCTCGATCATTAGCTTCATATAGATCAAACACTGGGTGAGGTTGAAATTCATTTTGTAATGATACATTTTCAATATTATCATCAGCAACTGCGCCATTTGCTCTGTATACTCGTTGTCCTTCTGGAATATCGCCGCAAAACAAAGTATAAATAAAATCTTTTCTAAACATTTTAATTCTTTCTGCATTATCGCCTTTTACTGAAATTAACATACCAGCTGGTGTTGATATGCCGATAGATTTTTTAGATTCTATATTAATAACAGAACCAAATGCATTTGCAGCATATAAATTGTACATTGGATGTACATGATAAGTTTCTTGCTCTTCCGCCGACAGTGGTATATATCTCAAAATTTCTGTCATTATACTATAAGGTTTTTCATATCTCTAATTAAAACTCTTAAAAAATTCAATTAAATATAAAATATTATTATATATATATATATATAATGTTAAAATTGCGAGATATTGCTAAAAAGAACATTATCAAATCAGAAAAAATTGCTTCAGCATTTTCTGGTTACGATAATAGCTACAAACTTGATGATCAAAAAATTTTAGCAAATTTTAGCTCCACAAATTTATTTCATCTTTTACAGCCTGTTATTTCTCGAGAACTTGCTGCTCATAAAAGTATCAAACTTATAGTCCAATATCATACGATTTTATCAAAGTTACACGCAGTTGATGATATACTTGATGTAATTTTTGAAACAAAAAGTTTTGACAGCGAAATTTCGGAACCATATTTAACAGCAAAATCTAGAAAAATATTAACTGGAACAAACATTGCCATGGTCGCCGATGAAATACATCAAGAAATAAACAAAAAATTAGAAGAATTTACTTCGTCAGGATCAGGTTGGAAATTTGAAATGATAAAAGAGGTTTTATTTCACACAGCAAAATATAACGTACTTCATGGCAGCGGCGCTAATGGCGCTGGCTACGTCGATCTCCCTCAAAAAATGAAAAACAAAAAATGCTGTATAAATGTCAAAACGATGATGACAAATGTTTTCAATGGTCTATTCTTTCCGCGATGTTTCCAAAAGAAAAAAATGCTGATCGCGTTAACAAATATTTTCCACACAAGGACGAACTAAATTTTTCAGGAATAACTTTTCCATTGGCAGAAAATCATATACCAAAGTTTGAAAAACAAAACAATATCTCGGTAAACGTTTTCGGACTAGATGAGAAAGAAAAAGTTTACCAGATATATATCTCAGAAAATGCTACGCAAAATACAATAAATTTATTATTTTATCGAGGGCATTATTGCTGGATAAAAAACTTTAACGGTCTAGTTGGCAAACAGTACAGTAAAAATAAAAATAAAAAATATTTCTGCTATAGATGTTTGCACGGTTTTTCTAGCGACGGAAGACTGCAGGAGCATCTCAAATACTGTGTCAATGTTCAAAGAATAAGTATGCCAAGCGAAAAAGAAAAAATATTGAAATTTAAAAATTATAATCATAAACTAAACATCCCTTTTGTTATTTACGCTGATTTCGAGTGTCTACTCGTTCCCGTGGTTGGAGCAGAAAATAATCCGAATAAATCCAGTACTAGAAAAATACAACAGCATATTCCTTGCGCAGTAGCTTATAAAGTAGTTTGTTGCGCTAACGATAAATTTTCAACTCCGATAAAGTTATATAAAGGTGAAAATCCTGCCATATGGCTATTAAAAAATTTAATAGATGAAGTTAATAAAATTTCTAACAGATTACTTAAAACTGCTCCGATGAGAATAACATCTAAACAACAACTCGATTTTGATAAAACAGTTGATTGTCATATTTGCGATAAATTTTTGGTGGATTCTAACGAAGCACGTCATAAGGTGCGAGATCATTGTCATTTGACCGGCCAATATCGTGGAGCAGCTCAAAGTAGTTGTAATTTAAAATTTTATGCTCCAGATTTTATTCCCGTAGTTTTACATAACTTTCGTGGCTATGATAGTCATATCATAGTTGAAGCATTTGGTGATGAGGAAATTAAATCTAAACTAAAATTAAATAACGTAATAGAATGTATTCCAAATAATTTTGAAAGGCATATGTCGGTGACGCTCGGTAAATTACGTTTTATTGACAGTCTGCAATTTATGGCGGCATCATTGGATGAGCTTGTCAACAGCGCTACAAGCGCCGGCAGTAGTTTTAATAATTTGCGAAGTTGCTTCGGTGAAAACTATATCGATCTGAAAAAAAAGGTATATTTCCATACGAGTATCTCGACGATTGGAGCAGATTTAATGAAACTTCTCTACCTAGCAAAGATAAATTTTACTCGCAACTTAAAAATGAAAATATCACAGATGACGAATACAAAATACGCACAAGATATCTGGAATAAATTTAGTTGTAAAACATTTGGTGATTATCATGATCTATATTTGAAAACAGATGTTTTATTGCTAGCAGATGTTTTAGAGAGTTTTCGTCGGGTAAGCTATAGCAATTATGGATTAGACCCCTGTTGGTATTATTCTGCTCCAGGATTATCTTGGGACGCTCTACTAAAAACGAGCAAAATAGAACTAGATCGTTTAACAGATGTTGATATGTTTAACTTTATTGAAAAAGGTATCAGAGGCGGAATTAGCGTTATAACAAAGAAATATGCAGCTGCTAATAACAAATATTTAAAAAATTATGATAAAAATCTTCCATCTAATCATATTATTTATCTAGATTGTGTGAATTTATATGGCTGGGCCATGTCAGAGCCAATTCCACATGGTGGATTTCATTGGATAACTCCAGATAAATTTCTTAGAGAAACTGAAAAAGATTTACCTAGAAAAATTCATATAGATTTTTCAGATATTTCATATTTTGTTGAAGTTGATCTAGATTATCCTAGTTGGCTACACGATCTACATAATGATTATCCTTTTTGCGCAGTGTCGATGATGATTAATTATAGTTTATTATCACCTGAACAACGAGCAACGACGACATAAAAAAATTCGATTGTTAATAAATTGGTTCCAAATTTGTTAGATAAAAGAAATTATGTTATGCGCTACAAAAATTTAAAACAAGCAGTAGATGCTGGACTAATTCTGAGAAAAGTCCATCGCGTGCTAAAGTTTAATCAGTCGAAGTGGATGGCAAATTATATTGACTTAAATACAAAACGTCGTGCTGTGGCTAAAACCGAATTGCGAAAAACTTTTTCAAGCTAATGAACAACTCGGTGATCGGTAAGACGATGGAAAACATTCGAAAGAGGGTCTCTATAGAAATTGTCAATGATATAAGTCGCAGAAATAATTAGTTAATGATGATGGTTTTGTTAGTATGAAAATATTTAATGAAAATCTTGTTGCAATACAGCGACGAAAGACAAATTTAAAGTTAAATAAACCAATTTATGTTGGTGCAGCTGTACTTGATATATCAAAGTGGCTGATGTACGATTTTCACTACAATTTTACTAAAAAGCAGTGGCCAGATTCGGAGTTGCTATTTACTGACACAGATTCGCTAGTTTACAATATAAAATGTGAAGATGTCTATGAGGATATTTACAATAATAAAAATCTGTTTGATTTATCAGATTATCCAGCATACAGTGGATTTCAAGATAATTCGAATAAAAATGTTATTGGTAAAATGAAAGATGAGTTTATGTTTGTGCCGGTGAGAGAGTTTGTTGGATTAAGAAGCAAAATGTATGCTGTTATATTAGATGACAATAAACTTACAAAGAAAGCTAAAGGTATTCCTCGAGGATATGTGAAAAAGATGATGAATTTTGACGATTTTAAAGCAGCGCTAAACAATAGCATCAGTTTTATCAAAACTAATGTCATAAGAACAAACCATCATAAACTTGAAACTGATACGATCATAAAACGTGGACTAAGTAATTTTGATGATAAAAGATATTGCAGTGACGGAATTAACACACTAGCGCTTGGACATTATATAATTAATTTTGTCTAAACATTAGAAATAATGTTTGAAAATTTAACATTAGAAGATGGAGTTAATAGCAAAATAAAAAAATAATGGTTAATATCCAACAATTATCATTTGAATTTAACGATGAAATTTCAGGTATTTGTTTTAGTAAATTTGACAGAATCAAACTCTCCCTTATCAAATCAGATGACAGCAAATACTTTAGTTATCTCGAAAGTTTACGACACGAGCTTGCATTAAAATATAACAATTTGCATAATCCAATCAGTCGATGCCAGTATACAAAAATCAACATAGACCTAGATAGGTCGAAGGTTTACGTAAAATGTAGTAAGTATCCTCTCGGTAAGATAATGATGAAAGAATTATTTGAATGTCATCGTAAAGTATCTGGTAGAATTAAATTTTATCTATATAATCATGACAGCACGCTTTACCTAATATCAAACGTCGAAACATTATTTGTTGGCCAAGAAATGTAACTCTGTATACCATATCTGATTTTAAAAAGGGAGATAATACTGTTCCAATCAAATAGCATATATATATCGTTTCGTATTCTTTTGCTAATGAAATATAATAGATTTTGTAAATCTGATAATATTTTAAGACTTATAAATCATGGTATCATTTCTGTATTTGTTAAAATAACTAGCAAATTCGTCCTACGTATATAACATTTACTGTAGATTCTCCCTTAAGTCTAATGCGTAATACAGAGCATATTGACTATTTTTCTGCAGTAATGTGCGTCATTCAGGCAGTAATCTTGGCGACGACCGATCTTCTGTTAAAGATAATTGCGTTGTTCGTAATTCAGGCAAGAATTAGGATTTAGTTTTCCTGTACAACATAAAATCAAAAATTATGTTTTTTCTCTATTTGCAATAATGTTTTCAGAATTAAATAATATAATGTAAAATTACGTGTTTTTCAAAATCAGAAAATGAATGCTGTTTGGTAACTATATGATAACATTTTTAATATATATGCATATAAAGTCCGGTGGCCGATTGCTAACGCGCTGGACTCTCATGCTCGAGGTCCGTGGTTCGAATCTTGTGACTGGCAGATTGCCGGCGAAGGCGATGTTATGCCAAAATTTATTATTTATTGGGCGTCTGCCAGCCCTTCTACGTTTCAATAGAAAATTTGTACACTCCTCCCACCATGTCGCCTGGTGGGTGCAATTTTGCACTCCCTGGGTGATTATGATGGGAGGGGTGTGCAAAAATTTCTATTGAAACGTAGAGAAAGGCCCGTTGTATTGTCCTTAAGATAAGTTTATATGTAACTGTGCCGTCCTAGAGTTAAAGTTCTTAGAATTAAGTCTATATGTAACTGTGCCGTCCCTATAAATATGTTAATACGTTACTGTAAATACTGTTACTGTAAGTATGCTTTCTTGATTTAAGGGCTACATAAAATCATAATGCCTAGACAGCCCTCTAAATTTCTAGTATTTCGTTTCGATTAGGAATTTGCTAGGGGGTGCGTGTCTATGCGTCCATAAGATAAGTTTATGTGTGACCTCTGATCCTGCTAGGATGTTCTTTGGCAACCTAGGGGATCACATGGGGTTAAACTGTGCTGTAAATATGCTTGCTGTAAATACGCTACTGTAATTAAGATTCCGTGTTTTGTGTTGTCCTTAATTAAGATATAATCATAATCATATGTATATAATCATAATCATAATCATGTGTATATAATCATCTTGAAACAGTCCTCAAAGGGGACTATTATTTTTATTTTAAACAAATATTTACAGCTTTAGTAATATCATTATCAAATAAAATATCAACCATATTGTCAATAAATGTCATCACATCATCTGCCCAACCCGCTATTCTCACATCATTTTCAGTCGCGAATAACCAAACTGACCCATATTTTGGCGATATATGATATCCAACTTTTTTAATACAATCGCTTATTATTTTAGTTTTTATACCGATATAACTCGAGGCTGATTTGATTGAATTAAATCTCTTACAAAATTTATTTGTCAGATCAAATCCAACATGTCGGATTGACGTTGATGGAAATCCCATATTATATAATATTTCATTTGTTTAATTAATTTTGTCTAAAACTATAAAAATAATAAGTATAGTAGTAATGATAATTGAGTTGTTCCTATCTCAGAGACCACCTACCCCGACAAAACAAATTTTGTCAGAAATATGTTAGAAAAGTCTTATCATATGAAAGTCATCATTGTAAGCTAACAAAGGCTGCTGACAAAAATGTTAACGTATAACGTTTTTTTTGGGGGGGTAGGGGCGTCTCTGAGATAGGAACCTCAAATTATCAATACTACTGCTAATCATTACTTCTCCCCCTGCTTGGACCAGTTCTGCTGGGATGTTGTCCACTCCTGCCGACTTCCTCTTTTTCAATGATCTCACTGCTGCTTCTACTTCATCACGTAGGATAGGGTGGTTGTCGTTGTTAGTTGCTGGAGGGATGATCAGTACCTCTGGATCTATTATGGGTTGGTGGTTGTAAAGTTCTGCGCAGTACTCTGTCCATCTTTTCAGATTGTCTTTTTCTTCTGTGAGGCAGTTTCCGGCTTTGTCCTGTAAGGAGGTAACTCGCCGTTGTGTTGTGCTTGTTATGTCTTTGCCCAGCTGGTACGCTTTCTTGCTGTTGTTCCTTTTCAAGTTTCCATCACCGCTCCGGTGGCCTAGTGGTTAGAGCGTCCGCCTCGGATGCGGGAGGTCGCGGGTTCGATCCCCGGCCGAGTCATTCCAAAGACTTTAAAAAATGGTACTAACAGCTGCCTCGCTTGACGTTCAGCATTAAGAGGTTAGTGTTAGGACTGGTCGGCCTGGTGTCAGGATAATGTGACTGGGTGGGACATGATGCTACATGTCTGCCCCAGTGCTAGACATCACTATAAACTGTCACACTGCAGACATCGTAGCGATATGAGTGAAAAATTGTTAAAGCTACGTTAAAAATCTAAATCACACACACACACACACACACACACACACACAAGTTTCCATCAATATCTTTGGACTGTTCTTCTATCCAGTTCTCTTTTTGCTTTTTCATGCTTTTCTTGACTTCTCGGTTGACTGCATTATACTGCTCTGCCCCTTCTGTATCATTCTTCTTCTTCAGCTCCCTCCTCAGTCTATTACCTCCCGGTTTATTACCCCCCCCGCCATTTCCGGAATAAGATTCCATCCCGTCAATTTAAGTGTACACAAACACAATCTGATAAGAGTATTGGCTTCACATCAATAAAAATGATTTTATCAGTTGAATCTGTGCTCAATCTATACTATTGTGTTGGCTCCACCTCAATGAATCCAATTCGAGCAGAAATGGTTTCTACGCGCATGCCCCAGAAAAACTATATAAATATATAAATATAAACCCTATATATATATATATATATATATATATATATATATATATATATATATATATATATATATATATATATATATATACGTTCTGAAAAATATAATATCACCAGAAAGAATTTTACCATGGAGAAAGTTCTGAGTATACGTGGAAAGCAAAAAAGTATGCACAATGGATATGTCTATGTAAAGCAGAAAGATTTAGCGGCAGGTGTAATCAGTTACGAATGTGAAAAGCGACGAGGAAATGTAAAAAGTATCTGAATGTAAAGCAAAGATCAAAGTTAAAAATGATGTTGTAGTTGGATCTCTGCATGAACACACACACATGCACCAGATTCAGCACGATGTGACGTTCTGCAGGTTAGACAAAACATTACAAAAAGAGCAGTGGAAACAGAAGAAACACCTCAACAGCTTCTTAAGCCAACATAATATCAATTAACAATTAAATTCGTCGTCGTCTCTATTTGTAACTCTTGGTAATGGCAGGGGGGTAATAAACCGGAGGGGGGGGTAATAGACTGAGGGGGTAAATGATGGGGGGGGGTAATGACAGGGGGGTAATGTCCTAGACTCATATCTTGCCACCCACCCACCCTCCGCATTGTTTGGACCTCACCCTAGAAAAAATTATTGTGGATGCCATATCTTGTTTCCAGTCTGTTGCTGTTTTCAACAATAATAATAATGATATATCACAAGTTTTCTTCTCATGCTTAAATGGTGTGAATAGTTGGTGTATTGATTGTGTTTAATTGTAAAGACTAAATAGTTCTGCGGCTCTGGAAGTAAATTACCTTCCTTGCTTAGATATACACTATTGTGTCAGTGGATCCTGGTCTAGGTTGGATTCACACCCACAACCCATTGAGTGCAAATGTGAATAGTAATGTTTGTTCGATGTGGAAAGTATATTATTATTATTATTCACATTGTGTAAAGAATCATAGAAGGTAATATAAAAAGAAATTAGCCTTTAATATTGTTTATGATGTAAACTTCTAATGCTGCTCGATTTATTTATTTCTTTTTGTTAGGTGTTGAGAGAGATTTTTCAGAACCAGCATCCAGAAGATAATGTACAAGAGAGAACCCCAAAAACACCAATCACATAGTCAACAGTAGATGGTGTGACATATCTTGGTGTGCATATTGATGTCACCGAGAACTTTCCATGCATTTCCAGTGTTCAGATGGTTGGTATAGCTTCATACGATTTTATATGGCCTCATATATGATAGCATACGAGTAAATCAATAAAGATATGTCATTATTTATTGCGGAAAAGCTCGGCAATGTGTTGGTTATATAACACACATTATGATCAGCCATAGTTTCTAAGCAACGAAAGAGGTTTGACGCATTTGTCATTTATTGTTCAAACATACATAAAACTTAAAGTATGACCACCTTATCTAATGCAAAGGTATTCACTAGAATTTGCCAAGCACAATTTTTCATGTATTGATTTTGTTTTCGGGACTAGACACATGCTCGTGCAGTATTGCTGTTGAATGTCAGACTGACAGGATTCTTAAGAGATTTAAGAGAATTCAAGCATTAGTGAGAGGAAAACAAATTGATTTTGGTAATAATAATACATATTTAATTAGTCACATGAATGAATGCACACTCCACTACAAGATATTTGAACTCATGAAGTTTAGTAATATCTTTCATTCATGCTGTGCATGCGTACTGTTGTAATTCAATGATGTAAAGTGACTCAGTGTTATAATCTCACCATTAAAAATTAACAAGCAAATGACACAGGTAACATTTTATTAACTAAGTTCAGTATGATCGTGTAAGCAATTGTCTCAGTATACCAAGCACTTGTCCACTCTTTGTTACTGAGCAATAATACACTGTTATTGATAAGCTTATTCATGAGAATTATTCATCTGTGTGAAAACCATGATGATCAGTATACACAAGTATGATATTTCACAGGTTGTCAGGTAAATGTCCGGCACGTACAGAGAAGGAGCAAAAGTATTCAGTGTTCTTTAGACATCCCCACAGATAGTGAAATGGAGAACAAAATAGACAGTTTTGATGAACCCGACGCAGACCTTGATACTGATGTTCATGATAATGATGATGAGTGTTCCATGATAAGGGAGTCCGATGATAGTTACCGCCATCTCTATGCATCCGATTCCAGAGGCCAGACAAGTCGAATGCTGTCCAATCTTACACATTCCATTTGCAAGCAAAGTACATGTCCTTGAAATGAGTGTAGCTAACACTTTCAGTTGGGAAGTTCCACCTGATCGCATACACTCAAAATGACGGCAAAGCAGCTTGATTTAATTTATTTTAAGCAAAACAAAGTCCTGGATTTTAATCGAAATAAAGTCGGTGCAGATTTATGTTTGTAGCACATATTCAAAATCATATATTGTAACAAAATAATTATACATTCAACTACTATTTATGTTTGTTAACATGAAACCATTTTAACTTTTATTCCTATTTACAAATTTTTGTTATAAAAATTGTCAGCGTGAATATAGGCAGTGGATGAAATTCTTCTTTCTTAAATTATGGTTGGAAAAATTTCTTCTTTCAAAATTTGCTGAAGAGTTGATGGCAGCACTGGAGGAAATGGTCAGGAAACCGTCAGTTGATAGTTACCACCATCTCTATGCAGCCAATCCCTGAGGCCAGGCTCTGACATCACTATTTGCAAGATAACTACAAGTGCTTGAAACCTGTGTAGTTACCACCTTCACTTGGGAACTTCTGCCTTATTGCATCTACTGCACAGTATGGCAAAGCAACTCGGATTTCACGGCCAAGATATCCCCAGCACCATCTTACCAGCTGCCTGTATGCAGTGTATCTATTACGACTGAAAATAGAATATGCAACAGATTTTAGACTTAAATAAAATTATATTATGTCACCTATTCTGGTTTTAACTTATTTATTTCAAGTTTTCTGAATCAAGACCTTTCGCATAAAATTATATTTTACTACGACCAATGGTAGGAAGCTAAATGAATCTAAAGTGAATAGGAATAGGAACAGACAACAATATGTTTTAAACATCATAGTGCAGAGTCTGTTCAAGAAACGAAATTATTGTTCGATTGAAGTAACAGATTTTTTCGTGATAATTTCCAGTACAACAGACAAATGATGCTAGCAGGGTTTATTCTTGAATGGTTTGGATGAAAACTCCACATAAGAAAAATGTCACATTTTCTCAATGAAGGAGGGATTTCGTGAATTTTTGAGTGACTATGTTTTATATTTATGTGTATACAGCAATCACTTTTCCCAAAAGAGACCTGATACTGGCGCCATAACTATTGTGAGAACATTTTGCCTATAATTGTTTACGCACTCTGACAGAATTTCCTCGCGATTTCCATACTGTTTTCTGTAGGCATAGTGTGCTGCTTCCAGGACATATTCATCCAAGCAAACTGCATGAAACCCAGGATGATACAATCCACATTGAGCTCCTCGCTCTTCTCCAAAATCACAATGATCTCTTTACAGCATCTACACTCTTCAACTGTTTCTTTACTGCTGCAATTTCCACAAGTACACCTGAATATATCAATATACGTGGTAAATACGCTGTATCATAATTATTGTGTTAGACAGCAAACTTGTAGCTCTTGCATTTCAAAGTGCAAAACATATGTATATGTGATAAATGGTCAGACTTGTGTTGTACCTTTTGTACCACAATACTGAAATGCACATTTCACCAGAAATGTGTTATATTATTCTCATTATTAGTTTCCCCATAAACCTTTGTGCATTATTTGCCATTAGTCATGTGCACCTTTAGCGACATGGAAAAATATGCTGACTACGCATCTATACATGGGGGATAGAAAAAATTTATACCCATTAGCTGGATTTAAAGGTACATTCAGGGTCTGCATTTCATCGTGGTTTAAAAGAACAAACTTGAGTCATAAAATTAATAAATCATTTATATCTACACCTCTCACAGTCCGAGTCTTAAGTGTTTAAATGTAACACCACTAGTTACTGATGAACCAAGCCTAAATGAAAATCTTCTCTGAAGACATCCAACAAGCTTTTGCTCAAATTCGTTTACTTCTCTTTTCATTATGAAATTGGAATAACATTAACGAAAGAATAATAACATTAGTAATAATTAGTAATAATTGCAATAATGATAATAGTAATTATCAGAATGTAGAGCCCAAGCGCTGCTCAGCTTGATCAGGCGCTATGTTCTCTTCAGGGCCTTCCTCCTCGTCTTTTTCGGGCTGAAATTGATACGGCCTCACTTCATAGCGAGCAGAATCTTCTTCAGATTCATGAAGTTGGCCATCTTCAAGGGGTTCACCTTCCTCAAACGACGAAGATGAGCATGACAAATTTGCCATAAATTCGCTAGAGTCGTCACTATCAGCCATTATCATCACATACGCTCAACTTGAGGGACTTCACAAAATTCGTCACTTCCGGAAATCCGATTTTTCACCGGAAGTGTATAAATATTTCCGGAGCGTTTTCTGTAATACATCGATGTATGCTCAATAATCTTAATTTTCTCCTCTGTGAGTTAAAACCTACATCTAAAATGCACATTTCGGAGTTATTTAGCGAAAAATAAACATTATGATATATAATGTGTATTAGACACTAGTAGACCTTTAAAGATCAAAATAATTTCTAAGTAGGGGACCGAGAATTGACCCCTGGGGTATCTCTTTATAGCTGTTTGCTCACGAATTCGTTGAGTTTCTTTCTGTTTGATAGGTAATCTGCTATAGTGTCTACAGTCGAATCTGAAACTCTATATGAAACCAGTTTCTGGAGGAGGAGTTTTGGGTGTAGAGAGTCAAATTCTTTAAATTCAAAATAAATGATACGTCTTGAAATAGTCTCACTGATGTAGTGTGAAAATCCTTTTGAAATCAGAAAGGCATGAGTGTAAGATATTGTCAAAGTAATTAGAAATCTGGTCAATGTAACTCGTTTGACGATCTTTCTACAGTTGGTGGAACACTCAGTGATCGATTTGGATGGGGGGTTTTTTTGGTTTTGGTTTTTGTTTTTTTGTTTTTTGTATATTGGGACAACCTGGTTTTTCTCGAATCTGATTTTGAAAAAAAAATCTTCTGATTTAGGCTGTTGTTTTGTTATGGGACCAACCAGTAATCGAACTTCCAGGTTTTTATAATTTACATGAAAAAAATCATTCCCTGATATCTTTGTATTGCAATATTATACATAGTATTTTCTGTACAGTCTTCATTGACATAACAGAAACACTCACTGGTAGTCCGTATTCTACAATGTTCGTTGGTAAGCAGGTGGCTAAGCTAATATATTTAGCCCATATCAATTAAGGCTGTTTGAATGCAACCACCTAACGCGCCAAATGACATACTAAAAGGCTCAGAGGTTATTCAGATCATGTCCGTCGCAAAGTCATGTGAGTGCTATCGAACTTGTAATTGACGTCGACCTTACATAATCATATTCTCTTTCAATTTTCATGTACAACCAACTCGAGTTCGACGCTTCCTCAATTAACAAGAAAAATATAATTTTCTACCAGTGGGAGTCGAACCGGTAATATCCAAGATCAGCTGCACAACACTGCAACTAACTCTTTTTTTTTTTTTTTTTTTTGGGGAAGGGTACTCTCCCTGTTGATCTTCACAGACCAGTTAGGGAGGCCCTCCTGCCCTACATGTAAAAGTTGTGCTATTGTATATGTTTATTTCCTTTATATTTGTGTAGTATGGTATAAATAATTTTATATATATATATATATATATATATATATATATATATATATATATATATATATATATATATATATATATATATATATATATACTGCCTACTGCTATATATATATATATATATAGATAGATAGATAGATAGATAGATAGATAGATAGATAGATAGATATTAGTATTGTCATAAAAAATTTTTTTTTTTTCAATACATTCATCTTCTTCCAGGAGATACTGTTCTTTCTTGTTTCGCCTTTTTGCTTTTCTTTTTTCCCTTCTAATTTCCGCTACTGTTTCTAACAGGTCACTCTTTTGTGTTTCTGTTTTAGTTCTTCTTATTCCTAAAGGTAAAGCTATCGTAGGAGTTTGATTTGCGCCTGCACTTCTTGTTTCATCTTGTTGCTGTTGTTGTTGTGGGATTTGATTTTGTTCATCCTCTTGTGGATTTAGTGTTTGTTGTTGTTGTTGTTGTTCTATCAATTGCCTTTTTCTTTCAGCTGGGTCACTTCTTGTTTCATGTTGTTGCTGTTGTTGTTGTGGGATTTGATTTTGTTCAACCTCTTGTAGATTGAGTGTTTGTTGTTGTTGTTGTTGTTTTTCCATCTGCTTAGTTGTTATTTCTTGTGTTCTAGAGTCCAATTTTTGTTGTTGTTGTTGTTGTTGTTGTTCCATCAATTGCCTTTTTCTTTCTGCTGGATTCTCACTTCTTGTTTCATTTTGTTGCTGTTGTTGTGGGATTTGATTTTGTTCATCCTCTTGTGGATTTAGTATTTGTTGTTGTTGTTGTTTTTCCATCCGCTTGGTTGTTATTTCTTGTGTTCTAGAGTCCATCAATTGCCTTTTTATTTCTGCTGTGTTCACTTCTTGGATCTCTTGGTTTTTAGAAACTCTTAGTTCATTTTGTTGCTGATGTTGTGGTTGTGGGAACTGAATATGATTATCTATTTGTTTTTTTCTTCTTGGTGCTGCCTTGATGTTGTTAATCTGTTGTTCTTTCTCTCTGCTTGGGAATATGGTGGTTGTTGTTGTTGTTACTGTTGTTGTTTGCCTGGGGATCGATTGTTCTTGTTGTTGTTTTTCCCTCATTGGCCTACTCACTTCTGCTAGTGTCTTTCCCTGATTCTCTTGATTTTTTGGACATTTGTGTGGGGTGTGCCCTGTTTGTTCACATCTATTGCAAGTTCTATGATATATGCACCCTTTGTACCAGGTTTTTGTTAGAAAACCAAATAGGTAAAAGGCTCTTTTTACGTCCTTCAGTTTGCTCTTTTCAATTTCGAAGATCCGTGTTCCATTATAGATTCTTGATAGGGGAATAATATCCAATCGTGCCGATATAACCTTTATGTTAAACTTTTTTCAAATCTTTCTTTCGTAGCTTGCAATGGTATTTCTAGGGGGATGTCAGATAAATGTAATTCCCCGGTTTGTTTCTTGATTTTCCGCCTAATTGGTGTTGGTGTTTTTACTATCACTGGTAGTCCTTTAATTTGTATTTCTCCGTACGGTAGTATCGGTTGTGTTCCCTTTGGTCTCAGTAAGTATCCTTGATATCCCTTTCGGTTGATAGAATACGTTTTCTTGATGTATTCCGGATTTATCACCTTGAGTGCGACCATAATATCTGCTGTACTTGGTATTCTATCTCTTGGTATGTTTGACATATCTAATTCTTGTGTCCCTTCTTGGTATAGGCATTCTATAAATGAACCTTCTGTTGTCTCTATTCTTCTAATTTTAAAGAAGTTCTCTAGTTCTCTTGTGTTCACCTTGTTTGCTTTGTGCATCGCCATTTTCTCCCGTGCAATTTGCTTCTCTTGTGAGTTGAGTTCACTGTTCATCTTTTTCCGTAGCGTTTTGTCTGTAATATTTTCTGTAAGATTTTTTCCTTTTAGTAGTTTTTTTCTATTTCATGATCCTTCTTCCTTCCTGTTCTTTAGTCCATTAAGTCTGCTTGGTCCTCGCCATTTTGAGATTTATTTACGAATGACTTTACTTGTCCAACAGGAGTTTAACTAACTCGAGCACCTCACATATACCTGAAGTTAAGAGGTTGTTGTAAAAACAAGAGCACGCACCCTCCCTATAATAGGCCAATATAAATGACTCACAGTACTAATTCAGTTCCCATAGTTAACTTATGCAAACACCATGATATTAAAAATTTAATAACTTTAAATGTCTGAGCCCTCATGATCAAACCTATATTTATCAGTATAGAAGAAACCTAGATGACAGCTTCTATGTGGAGAAAAATATATGAGCCGGAGCATTTTCTGGACCTACAAGTGTTTGAAACATGTGCTTTCAATTCCGCATCAACGAGTCAGGTGTTAATATCAATAATGATTGTTCCAAACTCAAAGCTATTAAAAGACTGAAATTCCATCAATAAAATAATGTCTCTATTTTTTCAGTTACAACTAGGATACGCTATCAAAAGATTCTTTTTCCTACAAAAATAACTTTATCAACCAATCCTGGATAGCCAAACCCATATATACTCTATCTTTTGTTCACCCATTTCCCGACTGGTTCCCATTTTTCCATACAATTAATACCGTGTTTCCTGAAAGCTACGCAATTTGGAATTACTATTCCAGGGCTTATTATATACATATCCATGCATGGTCATGTCTAATGATTAGCGTTCATCATGGAACATTAAGTGTTAAGTTTCTCTGATATTTTGCTAGAATCCATCAATCAATGCCTTGGGTAGCTTCCACAATGGCGAATATTCATTTGGGTGGTTCTTGTATGAGGACAAGAGGTGTAAAATTTCGGTTTGAGATTTTGGCACGCCAGAATTATACATTTCTTTATTAAGTCTACTTTTAGAATTGAATTGCACGCGATAAACTAAATTTACAACATCTTTACACTTGAGCCAGTCTCCGCTATAATAAGAAATAACACAGACACCTAACATTAAGTATGCATGCAAATATCGACCAGCCAGTAAGCAGTGCTGTACTGAAAAGTACACTCATGTTCAAAGATTGTGTCTATAATGCACTTCCATACTTATGCCTAAAGATTATGTCCACACAAGAAATGACGCAAATCATGTATGTACTTTTAGCGCACCTGTCGTGTCTGTAAACCTGGTGGTCCGCATAAGTAGTTGTATGGTTCACTGGAGCACTAGGCATTATTTAAGCAGTCTGTAGGAGACATGTACATTCATTCACGTGTAGGTGGGCCCAATCCTACCGACAATGCCGATGCTGTCCCTCCCCCAGGTGGTTACAGATACATTTCTGTGCATTTTTCATATAAGTTTCTGTTTTTGGAGAGCACATGTGGTCGAATGAGGGTCCAAACACAATTTGATCAGCTTCATTTGGCCAAACAAAAAGAACACATCGGTGACATTAAAGTTGTCAAAGTCGGGGGTGGTACAAAGGCAAACGCACAGTGGAAAATTCTCGTTCCTCGTGGCCATTTCAGCGCTGTTAAAGGTTGCCAATCTAGCGATTACAAAAGCAAGTGCGTCAGAAGCCTTTGGAATCGCATACGTGATGGCTCTGGAAAAGGTAATTGGAAGAAGAATTAGAAAAGGAAAAGGTCTCCGATTATCCCTGCTTGGGAGTCAAATACTTTATTGATTACTGATCTAGATTGAGGTCTTCTACCCATCGTGACTTTCTCATGCAGGGGCACCTGTGGGGAACATTCACGCAAAGGCATGTCCGTGTGATATGGGGATGAAGTCATGAGGGTAGAAGGCTGTGACCTAGATAAGTAATAAAACTATAAAGAAAACTGATATTAAAATACTATTCTACATGAATAATAAGGTACAAGATACATGTATCCAGAAAAGTCTACTTTGACAGAAATAAGGCTGAACATATCTGAAAAAAAATATTTCTCATACCGCCAATAAGAAGTTTTCTTGTAGGGTAATCTGTTTGTTGCCTATCTATTTATCGAAAAAAATATATACCAAAAAGTGGACAGCCCGAGACCTATAAGGATCTGTAAAATTTATAAATCAATAAAATTATAAAATAATAATGATTAGGTAACTGTCAAATCTGAATTTTCATTTACCAATAAAGTTTCAATAAGACCTGTGGCTTTTTTCATATTTCTTTTCAAACTATTTTATGCCTATCTCATGCGTTAACTTCAGAAGCGTAGTCTAGAATGCCCTATATAAGAACGCAAGAATAATTAAAGGTTGACAATTTATGGAAATATAGCACACATATGCATACATAAACACGTTAAAAAAAAGTAAGCTTTAGAGATTTTAGGGTAATTAACGGAAAAGTGGGACATCGTATTACAAAATTCATGCAGTTTAATTAACTTATTTTCCGGGCATCAAAAAAGGTAAAACAATTACATCTATCTGTAATAATTAGCATGTAGTTCTTTTGACATGGTAATATACCGAGAAAGACAAAATATATGCTCAATTTGACCTTAATGGACTGTCACATTTCTAAATCAACGAGTTGATTCAAAGTTTGTTAAATCAATGTCAAAGACCTTCAATAAAATCGTGCACAAATTGCAAAGAAGATATTTCCACTTTTTCCTTGGGTCTAGATTTTTTTCTATTTTGTCCCATGATGTCGTTAATTATGATGTCTATACAGCCTTTTCTTACTGACATTGTATTGCAATCATTTGTTTTCTGCACACATTTATAAAAAAAAAATTAATTTAAAATACCAGTAACTTGTAAATGTTCAATAAAATACTTCGAATTAATATGATATGTATATCTATACATTTTCAGCTAATATATAAATACCAGAAAAGAAATTACTTAGCATTTCATCCTTTATTAATACGAACGTCATCTTTAATTTAGAAATGGCTGTATCTGACCGTGTTCTGAGCGTAACACCTTTAAAAGAACACCTTTTCATGATTGTGAGTGTACTTGAAAGGAGTCTCGTCATTTATTTTATTTATTTTTACATTCAAACATGACTTTTTTGTGGTCTTGGCAAGCTTGAAGTTTAGTTCAGTAGCAGTTGCTGCATCCCAGTTTCGATTGTCGCTTAATTTCGGTTTACAATAACACTTCTTAACGCCTGTTTTATCTATTGTTTTCAAACACGATTGTAGTGTAAGTTAAATTTGATACTTATAAAAGTTTATTACTATATTTAAACACAATTGCTTCCTTAAAAACAGGTACCTTATGTTCCGAGTCTATGCTCTTAAAATAAGTAACAGAAAAGAGTGAAGACAACAAGCTTTGTAAAATTTAACAAATAATTTATTTCCCTTGAATACAAAGTGATAAATGAGAAAAAAGAACTTACGGTTTTACGAATTAAATCCAAATATAGTCCAAGAATTAAAAAATAAAAGTCTAGCAATGAAAAAGCCCTGAATGAAACTGAGTTCGAGCTTCGATGAAATCCAAAATGGAAGGCGATGATGTCTGTTGTGGTCACCGAAGTGCTGCTGTGTCAACAGTTTCTTGTTGAATCACAGAAAATATTATTCCAGTTTTGAATTCAGTATAACTTCCAATAAATGTCTTTATCCAAGAATTTTGTCAGAGCACTTATGTATTTCCAGGGAAAAGAATCACTTGAATTCAATAATTTGAAGAAAATAAAAATTCAACCCAAACTGGTCACAACAGAATAACAACTTAACGTGTCAATTGTTTGGGGTCCAAATGGCAAACTTCTATCAAAAACAAGTTATACGCTAATTAAGGCGCAAAACAGATTCCCGGATGAGGGTCAAAAGTTCATTCTTCTAGAAAAAAAAATAGAAGTTTGTAACAATTGATACAAGCTACTTGTCATGTAATCCAGATATGACCTTGACTTAACTTAATGATTCTTACTCTGAGAAAGATAAAAAAAAAAAATAATTAAAAAAAGTTGTTTACCAAAACTGTCACTGATTTTGGAACAAGTCAGAAACTAGGTACAATGTTTCTATTATTATTTGTTTACGTCAATAAAATAAAAAAAAATATATCAGTCAGGTCAAACAGAACTGAACTCAATGCTACATTACAATAGCATGTAATGGAATTAAAAAATTTAAAACTAACAAACAAATAATTAAATTAAATATATATAACACATATTATTACATTTAGACAATACGGAATGGATGACACATTGCAACAGGTCAAATATTATTACATTTACACAATACGGAATGGATGACACATAGCAACAGGTCAAGAAAGTTCAGTCACTGACAGTTTCCATATAGAGAGCTAATTATAAAAAAAAAAGTTATACTTGAAGTCTTCTTATTGGTGTTTGGATTTCTTTTTAGGCATTTCTTTATGGCACCTCATTGACTGTATGAAGCATACTTGAAGGTCTTAAGCTGACACATTTTAAACTACGTACATATTGATGTGGTGGAGAGAAGAAGAAGAAGAAGAAGAAGAAGAAGAAGAAGAAGAAGAAGAAGAAATAATACAGGCCTAAATGTTGAAATACATGTTTGAATAACTTACCTAAGGTCATATATATTTTCTAAATGGGGAAAAGGAAGTTCTAAAGTGATATCGCCACTGTGGCAATAAAGGTTTTAATTTTAATTTGAATAAGCCAATACTCATCGCAAGAGGTACAATGTATTCAGCTCATTTAATGTGATTTTTGGGAAATGAACATTAGTATAAGATGCATGGACTCCCCATTTTTCCATTTCAATATAATTCCAACCAAATTATGGAGCACGCAAAAAATATTGGAGAACAAATTGACAAAATGTCAATTATATGACAGCTCCACTTTGTCAGGATTTCCACAATCAATCTTTATCTCTTCGTTTTGGAGATTAAAAACAACATAGAGAAAAGGTATACATAACGAGTATGACAAGGACATAACGTACAAGTACATATATAATTCACAAACTCATGCATGCATAAACAACAATAACAAAGTTTTATGCTTTATTGGCATATTACTCTTTGCCAGACCAGCGTCACCCGATGATGAATGGTTCGGGTCATTCTACGACCGCTACAGTCTCCCTACTTAGGGAAAAATGAGATATATTCATCCCCAACCAGTTGTCTTATTGATAACATACCAGTGGATCAAACAACGCAATTAGTTTAGAAGTCATTAAGGTCACGTTTTAAGTATGTGTGTGTGTGTGTGTGTGTGTGTGTGTGTGTGTGTGTGTGTGTGTGTGTGTGTGTGTGTGTGTGTGTGTGTGTGTGCGTGCGTGCGTGGGTGCGTGTGTGTGTGTGTGTGTGTGTGTGAGAGAGAGAGAGACAGACAGACAGACAGACAGACAGACAGGCAGACAGACAGACAGGGAGAAAGAGAGGGAGGGAGATTTGGATTTTTAGCGTAGCTTTTAAAAAATTTTCAGTCTTATCACTACGATGTCGGCAGTGTTGCAGTTTGTAGTGATGTCTAGCGCTGAGGGATCATGCTGCAGATATATAGCATCATGTGCCGCCCAGTCTTATTATCCTGACACTAGGCAAACGAGTCCTAACAATAACCTCTTAATGCCGAGCGCCTAGCGAGGCAGCTTTTAATACCATTTTTATAAGCCTTTGGTATGACTCGGCCGGGGTTCGAACTCGCGATCTACCCCATTCGAGGCGCTCTAACCACTTAGGCTACCGGGGCGATCAGGTCACATTTTAATGTCGAACTTTTCCTGTCAATGTACGAAAAGCCGACACGTATAACATCATCCGAATCTTAAATGCGTTATCTACAGATAAATGGGTAATACATTTATTTTCCAATTCAACATACATCAAAAGGACAAAAAAAACCATAGTTTGCAAAGGAAATTGAACTTTCCAATTTCATGACAATTCTGTTCCATCTAAGCATGCTTTCGCTCATTGTAGATCTCTCTTAAGTAAGAATCCTTGAATGGGCTTCACATATTAATGCTGAAATGGGTCTAATTTCATTAAAGTCTTGCGATCACATCTTTGACCACATTTGGCAACTATTAAGCGCTATTGGAATAACAATGTAATTCTATAGTATCTGCAATGGTAAAGGGGTTTAATTACATTCTGTTTTCGCACTCACAATAATGGAATATGGAGATTTTCTTCCTTTTGAACATGCCTTTTCTTCTGTTGCTACGCAGCTCGTGCCAGAGCTAATAGGGATACACACGTGTTCAACAGTTTGGGAAACTGAAATAATGTTTAGACTGAATTCCAGTTCATATTGAAGTATTTTTTGTCTGTTCCGTTTGAAAACAATGATGCAACTCTTGTTCTCATTGATTTTAAAATTCTTGGCTGCCGAATACAAGTCAGATACATCAAGCACTACGTGTAAATGGGCATGGATGGTCGCTGTAAGAGCGATATCATTAGCTAACGCAAGGTTTCCAGAAGGAGTTAATCCTATGGTTATTCGGTATTTGGAATCTTCTAGAAACTTTAACGTATCACTGATCTATACCAGGAAAAGAAGCGCGGAAAGCAAACCACCCTGGCGAACACTTTGCATGTTTAGTATAGGTTGAGATTTAGTGTCATTTGTAGTTACAATTCTATAGCCATTGGAGTATGATTCCTTCATTAAAGTTAAGAGGTTATCAGTAAATTCTAATTAAGAAAACTGCCTCGTGCCATGCGGTGTCAAATATTTTCCTTTTGGCCCCAAAACGAGGCATACATTTTTGGTTCTAATTCCAGGTTAGAAACGAAAACTTCATGTAAGTTAAACGATGCTCAACGATATTCAACTACATGTAAATCGATTTTGGATGCCCTGCTGTTGAGTATTCGGTAAATTTTGCATTTGTTTTTTTTTTTTTGTTGTACCATGTATGAAATCTTCTATACACATTCTTCGTTTTGGGGTCACCGAGTGGCCGAGTGGTCTAAAGTGCTCACCGTTACGGATCATTGCCATCTCACCCTGTCTGCGTGGGTTCGAGTCTCAGGTTCGGCCAAGGTGGTTATGTGAGAAAGCTTTCCAGTAGCTTCTCATGGGTCTGTGGTTATTTCCGGGGTTTTCCCGGGTTCTTCCTCCACCATTTATACTGGCCACCATGTATAGCCTATCTTGTGCTGAAAAATGGTGTTAAACTCTACAACAACAACAACAACAACAAATTCTTCGTTTGTACAAAACAGGTAGCAAAGATACAGACTTGTAGCTAACAGGATCATGTTTACACGTTTCTCCGCCTTTGTAGATTTATACAAGTAGGCCGACTTTCCAGTCAAATGGTACATACAAGTTTTTATTATCGCATTGAATAGATTCATAACAGTTTGTATATGTAAGGGTGCAAATTTCTGTCGATCTATGAAGAACACATTAAGTTGGACAGGTGAACGACTAATTAAATTTATGGGGACTGGCGAGTGTTTATTTCGCCGTCATGCACTGATTGGCAAATGTCACTGTCTTGGAAGCAGTGGTTCTTAATTAAGCCTTCGTTTATTTAACTGAAAAGGATATGGGTTAACTTCCGATCTGTATGGAGAACTGTCAATTCTGAAGTTACCAGGAATCTGTGTTGTGTAATCTAAGATTGTCAGACGGACTGCATTGTTTTGAGCATAGTTCAGGCGGGGAATATATTTAATTCGGATTGGTTACGCTGAATAAGGGGGCGTGATTCCACATGAAATCTCTCGGTTTAAATGTGCTTATCGCAACACTCAGAACCAGTCGACACCATTTTCTGCAAGAGAAAACAAAGGTAGAGGACTCCGGATCGAATTTAGAAGAAATTCACTCGTAATTAGGATCCAAGGGATCGGATGTATGGAAAAATCTACGAACTTAATTCTAGCTGTAAATGCTTGAAGACACAAGGTATTTTGTGTCAGTCTCACGTAATTTCTTGATATCCATATGATGATTTGTTGTTTTATTTGCTTTTATTTGCATGAACTTATTTGGTTAGATTCGTAGATCCATTCTCTTGATATGATTACAATTGTGTGACGATTTGTTTGATTTATTTGCTTATATTAGCATGAATTTATCTGGTTAGATTCGTAGATCAAATTTCTTGATATGAATACAACTGTGCGAGTTCATCTATATGAATCCGTACAATGATATTCTTTATATAAGTTTGATGAATCGTTTGAACGTATAGTCTCGTTTGTTATAGGTAAATATGTATTTAGAATTTCATGCCTTACGTTAGTGATATGAGTTACGAGAATCCGTGTAAATTCTCCGATTCAGATAATGTCACATATGATAAAGACTTGAGTGCGTATTGACTGAAATTAACGTTGTTAAACCATGTGAAATTAATGTTGTTAAACCATGTAGTGAGGTTTCATATATGCTAGAGACTTGAATGTGTGTATTCGCTATAAATACTGTAGTTGAGTCATGTAAGGAATTTCATTCATTCATTTGTGTAATCAAGTCGGGACCGGAACTGATGTCTCGTGGTGTTGTTACTGTAAGCCAGTGTTGAAATAGCCATTAGGAAGTACATTAATCTTAGGAAACTAGGTTTATTTATGGTCTGCCGTGTTTAGTTATACCAGATGGCTGTTGGTATCTGTTTGAATTCCGATAGAATTTATCTGACATTAACGAGAGGAGAAAGTATGATCTCTTCCCAGTAGGGTACCTAACAGAATACTTAGGTTGCGTTTTGATTAGTTTTGGAAGGTGAGATAGCTCCACGGGAAGTATCCACGTGAAGTATCACGTACTTACAAAACCAAAGTGACCACACAAAGTTGGAGGCCGAAAGAGGCGGGTCACCTGAGAATTTGGGAAAAGGGAAAAATGGAAAGGACCCAGACTTACAGGCACAAGGAAGTCAAAAGAACAGTCGCAGCGAATTTGGACTGAACCAGAACCATCAGGTTATGAATCTGTACAAGGCAATGATTTCGATCTTTCACTCGATTAGATGATGAATTAATTCTATTGCTTAACAGACCGGCTATTTCTATAAGCATATTTGTATTTGAAATTCGTTGAATAATTTAAATCAAAAGTGTATCTTTCTAATGTAATGCATTATCACAATTGTTTATGAATTTTATTGTTTATGAATTGTTGATTAAATTTTATGGTTTGTACATGTACGGGGGCTCGTGTCATTCTGTTTTATATATCTGCTCAGATCTTTATCTATTCCATCTATAAGTTTCACACTTTATGTTGATATTTACTCGTTCCGGGTAAATTACACCGTCGGCGATCACCCTCTAGATAACGATAACCAAAACTATACAACCCTCCCCAACAAAGCTGGGGGAGTTTGCAACAGTATCCTTTCCTAACATTATATTTATATGTGTTCGTTCTAGACACATTCTAAATTCGGCACTTTAAGGAACTTAAGTTATTTAATGATGCTGCTCTTTCAGCAAAGGTAAAGTTTTCATTAAAAACGAAATCTTTAAGATCGGTTAACTTTTGTTCACTGCAATGTCCGTATCTAATAGATCAAGTAAATTATATTCACACAGCAGAGTACATTATGCCCCTTATATTCCAGATAAATAAGTTAAGACAATTATCAGGCATTAGTATACGGAAAAAAGCAAATATCATAACCAGTTGGAATTTGAGTTAGCAGCACAGTAACAATATAAAAATAAAATACTAACACTCAAAGCACTCATCGTAATATGTTCTGGACTGGTGAATATCGTGTTCAGAATCACAACGGTGAACAAAATCAATTTATTTGCCAGGACCTGGTTCAACGATGTTTTCAGGTTGGCATGCTGTATCTGCAACTGTAAAACTCTACATACATACATACATACATACATACATACATACATACATACATACATACATACATACATACATACATACATTTTAATTATTTAATGGAATACCAGAATTTGATACATAAGCGACATTTTTCTCCAGGCTTGATTACCTCTGTTTCTGTCTACACCACTCTGTTTCCTGGTGTTTATCAGAGATACAGAACAATGTTTTGATTACCGTTTCCTTATCTCAGAATATATTGTACCGTTTCCTTATCTCATAATATCTCTTTGCATCACTCGTTGCATCCCATTTAGCCTCGTGTTTCCCCGGCATGATCATACTTTTGCGATAATCGTAATCACCCATAAAAGTTGTCTACCTTAGCCTGACCGCTAGTTCTGGAACGTTGAAGGAAGAGCAGATGATGACAGTCTATAATGATGTGCGACGATATTATTGATTGTGCCGTTAGTTATATGTCTATTTCACAACTTATTTATTGTTTTACATGTGGATAACTTCATAAATGAAATGTGTAACTTCAGCCATCTCCTTATTTGCAGTGTGCAATATCCCACTTTGACTATGATATTCGTAACTTTTTAATCTAAATGCATGAACATGTTTATTTTTTGAAGTCTGTGAAATGTCTCCTAGAGGTAAAAGTCTGTGAAATCTCTCATGGGGGCACCATTTCGAGTATCTGTCTATAAAAGGTTTATTTTTACAATTCTCCTTTTTGACTAAATGTTGCTTTCATTCATGGACAAAGAATAAAATGGAAAATTACAATTATTTATAATCTAAATGCATGCAAAAGTTACTTTTTGAAGTCTGTGAAATGCATCTTGAAGCACCATTTCGATTTTTCGCAACCGTTTTATACTTTTATCTTGGATTTATATTTTTTTTATTTCTTCATATCTTAAGAAAATGAAAATTGCATGTACGTTGATAGTGTCTTGACTGAGAATCTTACATGTATCTATTACCCATACTAGCGACTAACAGAGGCAAAGATACCTCTGACCACTGATTTATATTCTCTAAGACGATGAAGGTATCAGTAACAGTATTCCTCTCTTTGTGGAATTTTTTTCTTCTGCAACTGTTACGTATAGGCTCGTACAAAAATAACAAGAGAAAAGAGTGACGCCAACAAGCTTTGTATATTTTAACAAAATAATTTATTTCCCTAGAAAACAATGTAAAAATTGGAAATAGGACTTACGGTTTGTGAATATAATCCAAAATTTAATCCTAAGATTGAAAAATATAAGTCCTGTCGCTAAACAGTTCTAATAGAATCCGGGTTCGAATCTCGATGAAATTCCAATATGGAGGCGTCAGATTAGGTCGTTGTACTAATGGTAACAGATCCTCGATTGAATCACAGTTTATGTTTCCGTTAAACTCCAGAATAAATTTCCACTGAATTTCTTTGTCCCAGAACTTTTTATAAAAAAGTACACTTGTTTAGTTTTCTAGAGAATAAATTATTAAATCCAAAAAATAGATGAACTTCAAACAATCTGGCAACAACAATTAGAAACACCTTGTTCCTTCAAGGTGTTAAGAACGACTGACAAAATTTCACTAAGAATGAGTATTAAACCCAACTAAAACATCATTTCAGTCTCGCGAGATGGGTCACGTGGTCTCTTAACATCGAACAGCGTAATAAAATAAAAAAAATGCTAATTGTCACGTAGCTATAATAGCCCTATCTAAGAAGCAAATTCTCACAATGAAAATATATTTTAAAAAAAGAAAGACTGTTTACAGTCCAGCTAACATGCGGGCCGAAATGACCTTGGAAATAGCCAATGTTTACAAACTCTAAGAACCGAAGTGAGCTAAAAAAAATAGTGTTAATGTAATAGCTTTTACGTTCTAAACAAACTAAATTTACTGAAAAAAATATCGAACCCCGTGAAAATAATCATTGCAATAAAATGTAATGAAACAAAATTAAAATAATAAAAGAATTTTAAAACTAACACACAAGCAATTTAATTACATATACGTAACATAACCAATAATTTAACAATGGATACTGATGTAATAGCTGTATTAGGCATTGTAACAGTTCCCTCCCAGACACTAATTTGTATGCTCTTAGATGAAAAAATGACATTGATTAAAAAAAAAAAAATCAATAATTGTTGGTTTTACTCTATTTCTTTGTGTTTGTGTAATTTTTGCATTATGAAATGGAAAACGGAGATAGATCAGTATACACAATAGATTATCGAGATAGATCAGTATACACAATTGATTATCGAGATAGATCAGTATATACAATTGATTATCGAGATATATCAGTATATACAATTGATTATCAAGATAGATCAGTATATACAATTGATTATCAAGATAGATCAGTATATACAATTGATTATCAAGATAGATCAGTATATACAGTTAATTATTATCGATTCAGCAGAAAACAATAGGTCAACAATTGCTACGTAGCCCCCACTTTGTTGAGGGTGGGTTGTAGTGGAATTTGGTTATCGTTATCTAGAGGGTGATCGCCTTTGGTGTTATTGCCCGGATCGAGTAAATATCAATATAAAGTGTGAAACTTATAGGTGGGTTAGATAGAGATCTGAGCGGATATATAAACCGAATGACACGAGCCCCCGTACATGGAAAAAATAACAATTTAATCAATTACAGAAACAACCATGATAATGCATTACATTAGGAAGATACACTTCTTTTTTAAATAAATCATTCACCGAATTTCAAAACACAAATATACTTATATAAATAGCCGATCTGTTTTAAATGATAGAATTAGTTCATCACAGAATCGAGTGAACAATCGAAGTCATTGTCTTGTACAACTTCATAACCTGATTATTTCCGGTTCATTCCATCTTCACTGTGACTGTTATTCTTGGTCCTTTCCACTTTTCTTTTCACTTCTCCAAACTCTCGATAGTCTCGCCTCTTTCGGCCCTCGAACTTCGTTTGGGTAGGTTGATATGTAAGTACGTGATACGTAGATACTTTGATACATGGATGCGTCCCGTGGAGCTATTTCACCTTCCAAAAATAAACAAAGAAGCAACCTAATTCATCTGTCAGATATCCTACTGGGAATAGATCATTACTCCCCTCTCGTTATGTCAGATATAGTTCTATCGGAATTCAAACAGATACCAAAGGCTATCTGGTCAAGCTAAACATGGCAGACCATAAACAAACCTAGTTTCATAAGATTAATGTACTTCCTAACGGCTTTCAACCTGACTCACATTATTATCACCCGAGACTTCAGTTCCGTTCTCGTCTCAATTACACAAATAAATGAATGAAGTTCATTACATGGCTTAACTACGTTTTTTCTAGCGAATACACACATTCAAGTCTTTAGCATATATGAAATCTCACTTCATGGTTTAACAACGTTAATTTCAGTCAATACGCACTCAAGTTTTTATCATACGTGAAATCATCTAAGGTCGGTGAATTCACACGGATTCTCGTAACTCATATCAACTAACGTAAGGCATGAAATTCTTAGATACATATTTTCCTATAACAATCAAGACGATACATTCAAACAATTCGTCAAACTTATATAAAGAATATCATTGTACGGATTCATATAGATGAACTCACACAGCTGTATTCATATCAAGAAAATTGATCTACGAATCTAAAAAAATAAATTCATGCAAATATAAGCAAATAAATCAAACAAATCGTTATATTGATATCAACGAATTACATGAGTCTGGCCCAAAATACCGTGTGCTTTCAAGCTTCGCTCGCTTCTACCGCCAAAATCGTGTCAGTCGACTTTCCAGACATCCGATCCCTTGGATAATTATTTTACGAGTGAATTTCTTCTAAATTCAAACTCGGAGTCTCCTATATTTGTTTTCTCTTGCAGAAAAGCGTAGACTGACTAAAAATTTTGTGATGGGACATATTAAAACCAAGAATTTTGGTGTGGGAATCACGTCCCCTTATTGAGCGTAACCAATCTGGATTAAATATATCTCCCGCCTTTAATAACTAGGAGCCAAATTTGTAGTCTGCGTGACCTCCAGATTCCCCAAAAACTAATTCTAGAAAATCTCAAATCTGACAATTCCGATACAAAATCAGTCTGTCTGACGGTTAAATAAAAGTATGCTTAATTAAGAATCGTTTCTCTCCTGACACAGCCATTAACAATCCGTGCATTATGGTGATTTAAACACGCGCCGGTACCCATAAATCTAATTAATCGTTCACCTTCCCAAATTAATATGCTCTTCATAGATTGACAGAAATATGCATCCTTACAACAATTCTACAAAAGAGACAAGTTTTAATATTTTTTACAATTTGAGGCATACTGACGGACTGAAGTACAGTATAAAATGTAATCAGCCTTTTTAAGTCGTATCCCTGAAACTACCAGATAAATATTGCCAATGTTCGATAGAACAGATAACGATTATTTATATTCAAATGTGCTGTGTGTGTTGTGTTTTGTTTAATTTAATTTTAACGTAGCTTTAACAATTTTAGTCATAAAGCTACGATGTCTGCAGTGTGGCGGTTTATAGTGATGTCTAGCGCTGGAGCATCATCCCGCCGACATGTACATGATGTCCAACCCAGTCACATTATCCTGATACAAAGCTGACCAGTCCTAACACTAACTCTTAAAGCTGAGCGCCAAGCGAGGCAGCTACTAGTACCATTTTTATGTCTTTGGTACGACTCGGCCAGGGTTCGAACCTGCGACCTTCCGCGTCCTAGGTGGACGTTCTAACCACTTAGGAAACCGGAGCGGTGCTATTACTGATGTCTCCATCCATATTAATTATATTTGTAAACTTGGTATACGCTCATGAAAAGAGTAACTTCCACTATTTGCGTTTAATTTTCTCAAAAGAAGATACCAACGTGGTCAGTGTTTTTGACGGATTGATAAATATAGCTTCTCTATAATTAGTTCATAACATTTATTTCCAATGTCCTGGGTCGCACAGAATATGTGTTATAGTTTAATAAAGATGTACATATCGTTTAAATCTAACTAAGAACTATTCAACTTTTTCATTGTTGTCAGCGGGTAACTGCATGTTATACGATCAACGTGCTTCTGCTCTACTTTTCAGTACTGGGCAGACCATGCAGCTCACATTCCAGTACCTAAGCAGACTAGACTGCCCTACTTTCCAGTACATGGGCAGACTATACTGCCCTATCATCCAGTACCTGGGCAGACTATACCGCCCTACTTTCCAGTACATGGGCAGGCAACGCTGCCTTTCTTTCAAGTACCTAAGCGGACTATAGCAACTTACTTTCAGTACCTGTTGTCTTCCATTCCATTACCTGGACAGACTATACCGACCTGCTTTCCTGTACCTGGGCAGACAATACTGACCTACATTCCAGTACATCTTGTTGTTTTCTAAAACCTAAAACTACCCATCTGCATTATGTTGATAATCAACCGAGGGACACGTGTAATCTTTTGTTTAGATTTACATGTATCGTTAATCAACTGAAAGACACGTGTAGTCTTTTGTTTTGATAAACATGTGTTGATAATCAACCGAGGGACACGTGTAATCTTTTGTTTCGATATACATGCATTGTTAATCAACCGATGGAAACGTGTAATCTATTGTTTCGATATACACGTATTGTTAATCAACTGTGAGACACGTGTAATCTTTTGTTTCGATATACATGTATTGTCAATCAACTGTGAGACACATTGTAGTCTTTTCTTTTGATATACATGCTTTGATAATCAACTGAGGGACAAGTAATTTGTTCTGATACACATTTATTGGTCAACAACTGGGGACACGTGTAGTCTTTTGTTTTGATATACATGCTTTGATAATCAACTGAGGGACATGTATAATGAATTATTTCGATACACATTTATTGGTAAACATCTGGGGACATGTTAATCTTTTGTTTTGATATACATGCTTTGATAATCAACTGAGGGACATGTGTAATTAATTATTTCGATATACATTTATTGGTAAACATCTGGGGACATGTTAATCTTTTGTTTTGATATACATGCATTGATAATCAACTGAGGGACATTATAGTATTTTGTTTATTGGCAAATATGTGGGGACACGAGTTGTCTTTTGTTTTGATATACATGTATTGATAATCAATTGAGTCACTCGTGATGTATTATATATATATATA
>JAECUM010096154.1:0-12273 GCA_016617855.1 Megalonaias nervosa | reverse complement strand
ATTTATAATCGATAGCGATTTTGGTGATAAAGTAACTAATTGAAGGTTGAATTTAGAGACAGTGTCTCTTGAGATTGCGTTATATTAAATAACGGAGTATTTTAAATAATGTCGACGTTGGAACTATTACAGAAGATCGTCACTAATACAACGCCGTCAAAAACTACTATGATATCATTAAGTTCGACCAATCCTGAATTTTCTGTTAACTTTCCAACTGCAATTCCAGCAAGTGAAATAGCATTAGCGCAATTACGAGTTTATCATAGTTGGCCAAATATCAGATCGAAACCATTCGGTGGACTACCAGCAAATAATTCACTGGCATTTGCAAACTCGAATAAACCTGATGGTAATCCTGATTGGCAAGTTGTTGGAATTTCAACGGGCAGTTATCAAATAGAACAGATCAATGATGAGTTTCAACGCAGAATTAAATCTATTACAGGAAAAGAATCCAAAATAGCGATTACTGTTTACGAACCAACATTATCAGCGGCGATTGAAATAAATTCCCCTGATTATCTCGTAGACATTTATCAAAGTTCCATCAGATCTGTGTTAGGATGGCCTGATGTTCCCCCAGACCAAAGGTCAAATGAAATTCCAGAACCAACCAAAAATGAATTTCTCACAACGGAAAAAAGATTTATAAAACGTCCAGAATATCGAAATGTATATATATATATATATATATTTGAATTTCTTAATCAGGATCCACGTAATGATATAGTAATTCCTGCGCATCGGACTGCATTATTTGATGTTATTAGAGGAGGACCAGATCGTCGTGAAAAGAATATAATTTATGAGGAAGGCATTAAAAGATTTTTAAATCCAATTAATTCTGAATATACACGTGTGTTCGGCGATTTACAAACTCTTTTTTCAGCATTATCACAGAATTATAACAACGATATAAAACAACAGGTAATTGAAACGATACAACATTTAAATATAGTCATTAATGATTGGCTTATGCTAACCGAAGTATTGTTTTAGGAGCAACTAATCCTAAATTAGGAGATAATCTTAGTGAAGAAGAAAGATTATCTTTTATTAAAGGATACTTAAGGTGGAAACAAATATTTCTTGATCATTACAAAATAACAGAAAAAGATTTAAAAACATTTATGATACCAGGATTTGATACTGTTAAACTAAAAAAAAAACAACTCAACGATGTCATTGATGAATATTTCCCAAAAATACTTTTTGCTTAAACACAATAATGATCCATACGGTGGAGGCCGTCATATCTCACCAGGTATTGTCAATATAACATCAACGATCGCAGTCAATCTAGTATGTGACGTAATTGATGGCAGCTATCAAGTAGACCTTGAGAAAAGTGCGGCTACCGCCTCTGCAAAGCAAGGATACATATTATATTCATTTAGCCCTCAAGCACCCCCCGGGTGGTTAATTGTATCTAAACCAATTAATCCAGTTTATTTACGTGTACATAATCCGTTATTGTCGAGAATAAATTTCAAACTTACTGACCAGCAAAGACGTATTTTAGATCTACGAGGAGAATCACTTAATATTAATTTGTATATACGCTCGTAGAACGTCTGAGTAAATAATCAGGGAAAAAAAAATAATCAGATGGGTAAATAGGTACTCTAATTCACAAAATTATTTAAAAAAAACATAAAATGTGCTGGGGTTTTTTGTTCTCAAAAAATCAGAAATTTGACAGAAAAACATAAAATGTGCTTGGTTTTTTGCCCTCGATAAATCAGAAAAATAAGTAAAATTTAATTTTTTTCAGAAATATATTATAAGATCTTTTTTTTTCTTAAATAACGTTAATTTGATAAATATGTTTTGGCGGGTTCAATTCTTATTGCACATGTAATAAAGCGAGATAACTCTGTTATCTCTCTCTGCAAATTAAATTAAACGATTATCTCCCTTACTACTACGTTCGATTTACAGACAACGAATATATCTTGTTTTCGTTAATTATTTAGTGATTTATTTGTTCTCCGTTAGCAATTAGTTGTTAGTAAAACATCAATTTGTAACAGAGAGGGATATTGATGCATCTTTTAGCTCTGATAACCTTAAATTCACGTCAGTTTTATACACCAAGTACGTAGAGTTATCGTGAATCTTCCTCTCAACCAGTATTAGGTAATGTAACTGTGAGATATTTATATGAACCTGGTGAACTTGAAGGTGGTAAAAAAAGAGCAACTGATCCTATTTGGAGTGTGACTACACATACAATTTCTAGCGTGGTTAGATCCACTGGTAGACCTGCAATCTACAGACTAGATTCAACTGCTCCTCAGCGTGGATTTGTACGTGAACAATTACAAGTAATTCCTAAAGACACACAATTACCACCACCTTCACTTATGTAAATTAGCACCTCTACGTCGATTGCATTCAAGACAGAACAGCATCACATTATCACGTGTATGGTCAAGATCACTATTAATTCTGTCTACGGTAAATTGTCTTGGATTATTATTCGAATATTGCCATAACATTACTGCGTTACAGCTTGCACAATGATTGTTTTGTTGTTGTTTTAGTGTTATAATAAACTCAGTATCGATATCAAAATCACGATTATTTTTTTTGTCACATTGCTTATAACCAGATTTTTTTTCCTTATTACGTCATTGCTAACAGTTTGATCATTATTTCCTGTAAAATTCATAATAACCCTATGTAGTTGATATATTCTTCGGACTCGAGAAACTGCAAGATAGACTAAATTTGACCATTCGATCCGATCATCTACAATCCAGATATTTATATCAGAAATAGTTAATCCCTGTGACGAATGAATCGTTATAGCGTATCCTAACGTCCATGGAGATTTATTCATGTTTAATGCGCTCTCAACAACATTAATATCGACTAGAATAATATCATTCAAAACGAGATTTTGTACCCCACCACCAGGAATTTCAACATCAATATTTTGTCGTCGAGTATCTGCTGGAAGATAACATAACGGTACAGGTAGATCTGAGAATTTTTCTTTATGTAACAGAAATAATTTATCCTGTAGTTTATCACGAACTATCTTTCTACTTGCGACTATCAAATCAGCAGGTCTCCATAAATTCAAAAAATCATTCATAGTAGTTTCTGGAATTACTTTACGCATTATCTCACATTGTATTTTATCTGGCTGTAGTCTGATTAACCTTTTAAGTTCTTTCAGCGGTTCATCAATAGCTCTATGGTCATCAGTTATTTCTTCACAATAATCTACATTATTCTTCAGCCATTCATGTGGTGACTGTCCAATAAAGGGTGGTGGTTGACCATGATCGCCACACATTATTACAGCAGTATTCTTTGTCAATAACCAATCAAAAAATGTCTTAATATTTCTAGCGACACCGTGTCCACCTCGTCCCATATAATATATTTAGGTATATATTTTTCACCCATTCGCTCAGGAGTCCATGTGTCTCCGCACCATCTGAAGAAACTATGATATGTACATGATGTTATTCCTCGTTCTTTTATTTCTCTGGCGAGTTTATGTGTCGGTGTCAAAACAATTATATCTGAATGGTTGTTCAGGAATAATTTAATAACACGAGTTGTTTTACCTGAACCACCGCATCCATTAAGATAAACAGTTTTATGTCTAGCCACAGGATCATATACAGATTGTGCTGATGACTTTGATGCTTGATTATTATTTTTGTAATATATTTCCTTAATTTCAACATCGGCAGATTCAGAATAACTAAGTATGTTTTCTTGTTTTATTCTCCATGATTCTCATTCACCATTACCAAGTAGCGGTTTTAACAAATCCGTATATTTTTTATTTATATAAAACAAATCCGTAGCAACTCTGACAGCGTAACGAGGAAATCTATTTATCGTATACAGTAGATTTATCGAAACGTAAGCTAGCATCGAAGATCTTAAATGAGTAAACTGCGGTGAGTCGCCATCAATATAGCTTACAATTGTACCTAGTTTGGTTCCGTCTGATAAATAAGCATTACTTCGATTTATAAATGTGTTTTTTTCCGTTGTATCAGCGATTATCAAATCGAGTTCAGCATCGTCCATAATTAATCTTGTACAGTGTCGTTTATGATCATATGATCCTCCTTGTGTAAATTTACCGATTATCTTTCTACCAAGATCTTTTGCAAGTTTCTCATCGCTTTCTTTCCTGCATTTATATATTTTAACAATGTCATCTTCGTTAAGATCAGGAAATTCTTTCCTGGCATCATCAATATTAAATCTATCCGGTTCTGGTAACCAAACTTGTTTCTGTGGACGATACGATATAATCGCTTCATTTACCTTCAATAATGTTAAAATTCCAGCATCAAGCATATATCGTAATAGTACTATTGGAACCCAACATTTTTCTGAAAAATGTTTTCCAAACCAAGCATAAGTAATCGGATGCAGATTTTCTGTAAACTCGAATGATTCTATATATGCGAATCCGGTTAAGTCAAAATCTGGTAAAGGTCCGTTTATCGCAACTCTGGTCATCTCATGTGATGGATGTCTGAATCTCTTAAAGTATTCAGAACATTCTCCGTATCCAAGAAAACTTCCAGGATAACACGCTACCATATCAACGGAGATAACGTCGCTATAATTGTATTTAGTATTCCATAATCCACCGTGTCCATATTCTATACAACTTTTCTGGATATCTTCAAGAAATTCCAATCGTGTCGGTTTCCGTAAATTTTTCTCCTGAGCAAAGTGAGCAGCAACTGATGGAACGGTAAAACAATTATTCAGTAATTGTCTAACTTTGACATCGTCAGAAGTATATTTCAGCGCAAGATGTCTCATCTCCTCATGAAGAAATTCTGCACGATAAATATCCCCACCAGGCCGTACAAACTGATCATAATAATCATATTCTGAACTTTGAAACAACCAAACAGATACAGAATCACTTTTACTGATATTTCTGATAAAATCAAATATATGACCATTATAAAATTTAACCGTTCTATCTCGTGGAAATATTGTTACTGCCAAAGTCCATGCATGCGCATTATGATCGATGATTGTTATAGGGTTTCCATTTTTTATATATTTTGGTTTGTACAAAATTTCTCCAGTTAGTGTTTGTACTGCTATTGGAAATCTTAATTTCTTTTCTAGCTCAGCAACATCTTTAATAGATGCTCCAGTATCTTTAACTGCTTCTGCCCATGTATTTATTTTTTTACGTCGGAAATCTGTTAAACCATTACCACGTATCGCGTTTGTGAAATGTTCTGTAACTCAGCAACACAGTTTATTCTTGACTCTGACAGTCTCATCGGCTTGAGATCAGGTTTATTATTCAGCGGATATATTGCATAGACAACCGCAGTCACAGGGCACCTTCGTTCATAATACGGTTTGTCAATACCAGTAAGTACTCCGGGTTTGGATTTATTATTCAAGAGAACAATATTATTTCCCGACTGTATGCGGACTGGATCACGCTTGTCACGGATAATCCAAGTATCGTCGTCTGTCCTTACAATAAATTTTATTAAAATGAAATATTTTTGAACATCAAGGTGGTTAATAATCTCTCTTCCTCGTTTATCATTCATTATTGTATTGACAACAATTCCAACTCTGAATGTTGACCACACATGAGCCGCACCATCGTCACGAAATTCCTTCTTGGCATCACGGATACGTTTGGTTACATCCTGATTTGTTAAAGCCAGATCTTGCATCGAAGAACTAAATTTATATTCTGGTAGTCTGTCAAGATCAAATCTAGCTCCCGCTGAGACGGAGGAAGGTTCAATTGCGGATAATTCCTCCATATTATAATTAGGACAAATATTTAAATTAAATTTTGGTATATATATAATGATTCAAACAAAGAATCGATGTAATTGGCTTATGATTGGATATACTTCTCCTTGTAACAAAGCATGCGTGAATGAATTCTGCAGCTACCATATGCAAAGCGTTAGACATGGTAGTCTAGGACCAAAACCGTGTGTGCAATGTGGTGTTGGAGTTAGAGGAAAAACTCAGTTATGTGTAAAATGTGGTGGTAAAAAATATAGAGAACTAAAACGATATTACGATAAAAAAAATGTCGAATCTCCTATAAAAACCGCAGAAGATTATCTTGCTAGATTTTCAATAAAAGAGAAAATGAATGAGACATATTATTATGTAAATGGAGCAAAACGAATTTGTAACGCATCCAATCATTAAAAATTATGAGGCATCTCGTGATGGTATGATCAGACATTGTCGATCGAAAAACCCAGTCGGTAGTGGTGATAAATTTGGTTATTTTAGATTCAATACCAGTGGAAATAAAAGTTATTTCTCACATAGATTCATCTAAGAATGTTTTCATGGGGTCATTGAAGATGGACTTGTAGTTGATCATATTGATGGAAATCCCAAAAATAATCATTTATGTAACCTGCAAGCTATTACACAGAGTCAGAATTCTGCGCGTGGAAATACTGGAAAATGTAAAAAGTTTGCAAGAAGAGTTATTAAATCCGTAAATGCAGAAACAGGCCAGGAAATAATATTTTCATCAATAAATGCAGCTGCCAGATATTTTTACATCCACCCATATCCGGTACAACTTGTCGCAAATAAAACATACAAATCTGCATTTTTTAAAAAAGTACGATCAGCGGATAATATTTGAATATATCCCTATTGTGTCAGATAATGAAACGAAATAACTCTATCCTCTTAACTTAATAACCAAAAAACAGAATAAATAAATATTTTTTTACTGTATAGTTCGACTCTGTCAATTTTTCCATGGCTTTTATTTAGCCATCACCACAGTCAAGGGTCCACCTTCACTGTCGCTGCTCTCAGTGTCACTTGTTTCACCTTTGACAGAATCAAATAACATAATCTTTCTCAATTGCATTACACGATTGTCCACAGTCTTTTTTCTTTCGTACTAGTGAGCCAATTCGAATCTAATCTTTTCGATGGAACGTGCAAGAGGTGCAGATAGCTTCACCTGTGTGTCGTTTACCATTGCCAAGGATTCTAACATAGATTGATAAATTAACTTCACGAATCTATAATTGGAAGGTAATGTGTATTTATTTTCGAATTTTCGTTGCTGTAATGATTCAAAATCACACATAATTTTTTGAGGATCAAGATTATCAGATATCTTTATTCCGTCATGTTTTAATTTTTCAATAGCAGAAATAATATCATTAATATTTTCATAGTTCCTTATATAATAAATATTTCTTTAAAATAAAAATAATAATCAGTTTCTAAATAATTCTGAATCAGATTATAAAAAAAGTAGTCCCCATAACCCCATGTGAACCCCTAGATTGCCAAACAACATTCTAGCAGGCTCAGAAGGTCAGAGAGGGACTGTTTTTTGAGGACGGCACAAACACATAATTGTATGATTATGATCATATATACATATTGTTATGATTATGGTTATGATTATATTTTTTTGCAGACGGCACAAACATAAACTTATCCTAAACTTATCCTAAACTTATCCTAATGGACGGCACAAACACATAAACTTATCCTAATGAATATATAATTGTATGATTAGGATTATATATACATATGATTATGATTTTGTACACTCTCCCTCATACAAAACCCCGAGAAGTGCAAAAGTACACCCACCACGTGGTTGGATGGTGCATTTTGTCTGTTATGGATTTCGAAGATTCCCTTGACCCCCCACCAATTATAAATAGCATCTGTCGCCGAATGCAAAATAATATATCTTTAGCATTTTTGGAGACTCGAACACACAGAGAGTCTACACTAGTGGATCCCCACGCAAACGCTTTAACCACTCGGCTATCGACCTGTTATGAATATATATATTCATAACAGGTATATAACTGTTTACACTGCCTCACGCGTGATAACTCTTGACTCGTATTTACTAATAGAATAAAATCACAATTATTGTAAAACTGCAGTGTAGATTTACTTCAATTTACAAACACACCTCATAAAATACGATAATTCTACACAGTTGAATAGTACATTCAGATCAATATAACATGCCACACCTGTACATGCAGATATATAGCATACCACAGCGTAGTGAATAAAATCAGTTATTGTAGAACTGTAGCACGAATTTATTTCGATTTTCAAACATACTTCATAAAATAATCGCATATTATTCTTTTCTATCACAAATTACTGCTCCAGTGGCAGCTAATTGCTTACAGAGAACAATTAAATCGCTAAATAATTAAAGAAAACAAGATACCTTCGAGGTCTTATGAGCTGACGTAGCGACGAGGGAGATAACTGCTTAATTTACTATACAGGGATAGTACAAAGTTATCTCGCTTCATTATATCTGTAATTGCTTCGACATAGGAATTGATTATATATTCAGATTTTAATGATTTTGAGTACTGTTTAACCCATCAGATTGAAGAAATCTAGCAAAATTTATTAATTTGATTGCCAATTTAGCCCATCAGATTATGAAAAATCAGTACAAAAAAAAAATAAATATATTATTTCAGGATCAGATTTTTTTTCTTCTCCTAATTATATCAGGGAATATTTACTCAGACGTTCTATGAGCGTATATATAGATTAATATTCAGTGATTCTTGTCTTAGATCCAACAGGTGTCCCGCCTGGTCAGTAAGCTTGAAATTTATCCTTGAGAATAGCGAATTATGTACACGTAGATAAACTGGATTAATTGGCTCAGATACAATTAACCACCCAGGGGGCGCTTGAGGACTGAATGAATATAATATATATCCTTGTTGAGCTTGAGTGGATTTTTCAAGATCTACTTGATAGCTGCCATCAATTATGTCACATACTAGATTGACTGCGATCGTTGATGTTATATTAAGAATACCAGGAGAAATATGACGGCCCTCACCGTACGGATTATTATTATATTTAAGAATGGTTGGTGTTGGGATTAATTTTCTCCATGAATCACATATTCTTTTAAAGTGTTCATCAATGAGATCATTAACTGATATCTTTAGCTCTTCAGAGTTAAATCCAGGAATTGTAAATGTTGATAGCTGTTCTTCTGTAATTCCATAAAATTTAATACTATTTTAAATAAACATTTATAACTTACACTCTGAATTGGGCCGTCTTCATTAACTATATAAATTTCAACATATATATCTTCTTGTTCCTTAAATCTTTTTTCTCTGTCAGCGATATCCTTATTCATATATTCTAAGTCTGATGCAACTTGATTCAAATGTTGTATTGTTTCAATTATCTGATTTTTTTTATATCATCATCGTAGTAATTGTTGATGTTGGAAAATAAATTTCTTAGATCATTAAGTATACGTTCATGTTCAGATTTAATTAAACTAGATTCTGAGTTAATTTCTTCAACATCAAGTGTTACTATTATACCTTTCTTACCATCAATGTTTTTTGTAAAACGAATATTATGTTCAAGTAAAACAATTTTCTGATCTATTATCCATGGATAAGTTTTTCTATATTTCGGAAGTTTTATAAATATTTTTTTTTATCTGTAACGAAATCAGATCGTTGTGGTTCTGGTGGGCCTTTATAAATTGATGGAACATCAGGCCATCCTAACACAGATCTGATTGAACTTTGATAAATATCTACAACATAATCAGGAAAATTTATTTCAATCGCTGCTGATAATGTTGGTTCATAAGCAGTAATTGCTATTTTTGATTCTTTTCTTGTAATAGATTTAATTCTACGTTGGAACTCATCATTAATTTGTTCTATTTGATAACTACCCGTTGAAATACTAACTACTTGCCAATCAGGAGTTCCATCAGGCTTATTTTTAATTGCAAATACTAATGAATTATTTGGTTGTAGTCTACCGAATGGTTTTGATCTAATATTTGGCCAACTATAATAAACTCGCAGTTGTGCTAATGCTATTTCTTTTGCTGGAATTGCAGTTGGAAATTTAACAATAAACTCAGGATTGGTCGAACTTAATGATATCATCGTAGTTGTTGACGGTGCTGTATTAGTGACGATCTGTTGAAGTAATTCTCTTGACGCTGCCGAAGACTCAGTCATTATTATTATTGTTATTATTTAATTCTCCATTTTGTCGCCTTGGTTATTGTGAGTGACTTTGTCACCAAAATCGCTAGCGATTCTGAATGCTTCATCGTATGTTTTCATTATCATTGCGAACTCCTCATCAGATATTTTACCATCACTGAGGTACAAGGAAATATATGACGATAATTTAGAATACGCCGTTGCTGCTGTATGTAATTTTATTATATACTCGTGTAATTTAGTATTTGTACATGCAGATATCTTCTTAGCGATAATACTGAGAATGCCTGCGATAGTCGTTGAAGTTGAAACGATAATTGCTACAACTGCAGGTGCTGTCATTGTTATTGTTGATAATAATAATCCGGCTCCAGCAATAATAGCATAAACTAAGTAAACAATTATATCAATGACAACCATACGTCTGCGATATTTTTTTACTTTTACAGTATAATCGTCGATGATATTTTTTAATTCAATCTGACATTTACATATTTGATTGTATCTGTGACGTTGAACGTCGATAAGTGACTCCGTCACTAGGGTTTGATTCATTATTATATTATAACGTTAAGTAATTAATTGAGGAGTTTCAGCTACGAATTCCAGACACCACGAGTAACGTCTCAGGGGTATTTCGTTGATGTCAACGTAAATATTTCTTTGGTGTTTTTATTTAGCTTCACCAGTAGAGGATTATAATGTACATTCGGTGATGATGAAGTGGCCGCAGTAATTTCCAAACCGTACATGGACATCCTGTATAACCCAGTTACTTCTGCAGTATGTTCGAGAGTGTTATTTTGTGGTGTCCATGTTGATGATCCTGATGCTAATGTGTACACGATATTTTAAATTTGTCCGTGTGGAATTTTAATCAGATTAGTTTTACTAACAATATTAGGGATTCCACTGACAATATCATTGAGTTTCGTGTTAACGTCGGCGAGTTTGATATCAACGGTTGGTGGATCACCAAAAAATTCATGTACAGATTTGTTTATGTTTCTACGAAAATTTAAAAACGTTTGTACATGTCTAGTAAAACTAGCATTGAGTGTAGTCATTTCATCATTGATTGTTTTTAACGAAGTTTTCATAGGAATTTCCTTATCGTCTACATATTTCTTCGTTGCAGCATCAAAATCTAATTCTGGTGTTCTAAGATTATTAATACCATTATTATTCATGATGAGAAATGCACGCATTATACCACCGTTGGCTAATACGTACTTAGATTCTTGATCATCGACATATTTTTTTGTTGCGGCGTCTGTATCTGCGGCTGGATTTCCGAGGTCTATAATTTTATTTCGATTCATGATAATGTGACCCGTGAATAAATCACCAGCTTTCTTAATATAATCGTTGACTGACTTACCGGAATCTTGTATTTTACCTTGATCAGTAAAAGTAACGATATTATCAACAACCGCAGTAGGAATTCGTATAAGTATTACTTGTCTTTAATCGTCCTTGTTTATCCCGAAAAACAACGACTTCATTTTGATCCACACTTGTAATGTTTAATAAATCATCGATTTCATTTCTGAGCTGATCAAGAGTTGCATATTTAGATAAATCACCTTGCTGCTGAGCTTTACCACGAGAAGATCTTCCGTAAATATCTACCATTATATTTACTAATGTCTATTTAAATGTGACAATGTGGTATATTCATGCACGACTTTATGAGGTGGCGTTGTTGATTTTGATACAGCATCAAGAACAGCGAGTACTTCACGACCACATATTGGCGGATCAGTTAATGTTTGTGTTGGTAGCGTTGAATACCAGATTGGAGTACTTTGCATGCTGCTAACATATTTTAAAAATTCCTTTGGTAGTGCTAGTCCATATGAATCAAAATAAATAATTCCACGTGGATCAATTGCATATCCAACCAAATGAGTGCCACGACCAGAGTTTTTATCGAGATTAATAATACCAGTTTCAATATTGTTTGGTTTTTTTGGTAATTGATCACGCATAAAAACACCTCTGAATCTTTTTATTTTTAATTTTTTAGCAGCATCAAGTAAATCAAAATTGGACATGGGCAAAATCAATGAACTGTCCCGGGAAGTCTTAGACCCTTTCCGTACCATGAATATGGAGTCCCTGGCAATCTTAGACCCCTTCCCTTTTTTTGGGAGGTTTTTATTCCTTGACCCGTTGCTTTCTTTAATGCCATTCCAGCAGCGGTTCCAACAGCGCCTAATGCAGCTGCCTTTGCAACAGCTGGGGC
>JAECUM010096153.1:0-63917 GCA_016617855.1 Megalonaias nervosa | reverse complement strand
AAGACAATTTAATTGCAGATGCACTTTCCCGTGTATAGAAATATTTTCATATACACTTTTGTATAATTCATAAGAGTTCTTCTTATGTAATTTTTTTTACCTCGTGTATAGTTTACATGTGGTAAAAAAGAAAGCTTTGTTACATAAATCTTTCTTTTTTCTTTATGGGGGAAAGTGTTACGACCATATAATTTAATTACTTGTGTGTTAAAATTTGAATTCTTTTTATTTCATTTTTGTATCATTATATATAATTATTATTATGATGATTATGTTCACAGGGTCTGTCGTGGTGAGAGAAACATCGTGTTTATTTAGAATGTAAATATGAGTCGAATGAGCACGATTTTACATGCCATGGTTTGTCGATTTAAGTAAACAGTCGGCAAAAGTGATTGGTTGTGGCCAAGGTCATTTCTAATTATACTTGTTGACATTCTGTACTGCGATGGTGAGATTTCGAAATCACCATGCGTTCTTCGTGCGTGTGCATGAAATGACGTTTTCGTTCAGTTTAAATACTCAGGTATCTGTGAAATATTGGTCAGAGTCATATTTTAACACCTTGTAGAGTCGTTCATATACCTTGAGAAGAAGGCATTATTTTTCTGGTGCTGGAAAGAGTTGTTCATTTGTGCGTCTGTAGAGCGAGATGTATATTGTTATAGATGACAGCTGTAGTTCATCTACTTGTTAAACAATAATTGTTTTCCCTAGAGAACTACACAAGTGGTTTTGGACAAAGACATTTAGTGAAGTTGATTCTAAATTGGAACAGAACAGTATAAATTGTGATTCAAAGTGAAAATTCTGGACATTTGTGTAAAAACTTCGTCTGACGTCATCATCCACCATCTTGGAACGGAATTGAGATTCACACTAGCTTCAATTAGAGCTGTTTATTGATAGGACTTATATTTTTTACAATTCTAGGACAAATGTTTGGATTTTCTTCGCAAATGGTAAGTCCTATTTCATATTTTCACCTTTTCACCGTGTTTTCTAGGGAAATAAATTATTTTTGTTAAAACTTACAAAGCTTGTTGTCTTCGCTCTTTTCTTTATGTTACTTTAAATGAGCCGACACGTAACATATGCATGATCATTTGTGCATATGCTTAGCAGGCCACTGCGAAGTATGACAAGAAATGTTACTACTGTATATTTTATAAGGGTTGGAGTATGAAATTGAGACCTGTGTGTGTGATTTGAATTTTTAACGTAGATTTAACAGTTTTTCAGTCATATCGCTACAATGTCTGCATTGTGGCAATTTATAGTGATGTCTGGCACTGGGGGATCATGCCAAAGACATGTAGCATGATGTCCCAACAAGTCACATTATCATGACACCATGCCAACCAGCCCTAACACTAACCTCTTAATGTTGAGTGCCAAGCTAGGCAGCTGTTAGTACCATTTTTGTAAGTCTTTGGTATGACTCTGCCGGGGATCAAACCCACGACCTCCTGCATCCGAGGCGGACGCTCTAACCACTAGACCTGCCATGGTCGGAATTACATCATATAGGTTTCTTCTGTTTTTTTTAATGAGCATAATCATAGAGTGAATGCAATAAAATCAGCAAGGGATGCCATAAAACCTACTATGTTATAAATGCTGTGATGGGTTTCCACTAGATTGAGTGGATGTCCACTAGGCTTAGGGGACAACCACCAAACATAGTGGACATGCATTATTCATAGTGGATACTTAAACCTTGTCTCTGTGTCCACATCCCTGCTGATGTATTATTTTTTATACTTTCAGATACAAGAAAAATCTGAAAGCACTGTATCTGGTCCATCCTACGAACTTCATTAAGATTCTTTGGAACATCTTCAAACCTTTTATAAGGTATGTCTAGCACTGTTTACACCTCTGTTGCATTGCAATAAGCAAACCTTGGCATGATATTAAAACTGGATACAAATTTCATAGCTATTAGTTCATGTAGAAACAAGCTGTGAGTGTTTTTAATGAGCATAAAAATTTAAATAATTTAACAGTAATGTATTAATAGTCCAGTGTTTAGTATGCATGAAATAGCATATACATGATGTGAATTCATTTATTTTCAATGGTATCAATTTTGATGCTTTTGTGAAAAATTTCATTTTCTTAAGTACTTGCATTGGTGGATTTGGGACATGATCCTATTGTTTCCAGAAAGAATAAGTTTTCAAGAGGCCTGCAAATTCATGATTTGTAGCATTGTTGAAACTTAGCACATGAATATAATGAATTCACTGTGTTTCCTGCCATGGGCCATATGAACAGGCAGATGTATAATTTATTTAACATTTAGTGGTGATTTATATAAAAGTCAGAAGGATTGTGCAATAGTATCAGCAACTCTTGCTTTCACTCATCTTGAAGATATATATATATATATATATATATATATATATATATATATATATATATATATATATGCATAATATCATATTTATAATTCTGTCTGCGATGTGGAAATTACACTTTCATCAATACGTAACAGTATTTCTACAACCATTTTGTGTGTAAAAAGAAATTCATTATTATAAGTAATAATTATGTATGTGGACTTATTCCTTTTGTCAGTCTGGCTAAGTATGAACCTGTACAATTGTTGTAAGATAGAGCAAAGTACATATATACTGTGAAGTTCTCAAAGCACACTTTTGGGACCAAAATGGGGTGGGGGCATAATAATGAGGTTTGACAGGTTTGGCAGTACAATTAGGTTTGACAGAATGGTTTTAATAGTACTAAAATGCATAACTGGGTTACAAAGTGTCCAATTTAGCTAAGTTTCACTGCATAGACAAATTTTAAACAATGTATGATGCAACCCATTCCCTTTACATGTTTTATTTGTGAGGTTTTGGTTGTTTTTAGTTTTGTGACTTTGTAAGAAACGATCATTAGTGAATTAATGTCTTTAACTTATTTTACAATTGCACAAAGTTGTTTATATGTTGTATTGGGATTAGTATTGAGAGCAAGAGAGGTCAGTTACTGTATTTTCATTGTAATAAATCCCTTGCTAAATAAAAAGATGTACACCTGTTATTAGGAGAACACAGCATCCTTACATGTACTAGCGGAGGGCTTATGATGTACCCCAGTGTTGAAGGCAATGTCAGCAGAGATGGCATTGTTGACATTTGGGAAATGTTGACCATATAAGTAGATATCTATTGCCTTTTAAACTTTGAAAGATGATTCATGCATCAGCCTGACAAGTAGCATACCACCATGCTGAATAAGTTCACTGTGACTTAATTTTCATGCTTCATTGATTGTGTATAATTTTATGTTTAGGTCAGTTTTCTGAACACAACTGTATGATTATGAAAGTTGACATTTGTATCCATCCTTGGATGTGCTAAACTGCATACAGTATGTAGATCACTGATTTACTTTTTATTCTTCATTGACTGTGTACACGTTTTTACATTTAGTTCAGTTTCTGGAACACTTGCTTGTGCAGTCCTGACATAGATATATGCATGCATCCTGAGAAGTAATTACACCACTTTTCAAAAAGTGGTTCATTGTGACCTACTTTTAGCACTTTAACTATAATTGCTGCATTTAGGTCATTTTCATTATAATAGATATGTACATGCCTCTTGAGGATAACTAGCCACCATACCAAAAGTAGGTCATTGTGACTTTTAGGTCCATGAGACCATGTACACAGTTTATGCTTAGGCAAATTGGAAAACTTTTGCTTCCACACCATATCTAGAGTTCTACAATTTATCCGGTGACTCGGTGTGAAAGAGAAGTTTAATTTGGTATAGTAAGACAGCACGAAAGGTCATGTAGGGTCACACTGGCTAGAAAATGTTGCAATTGCAGTTTAAGGTTAAGCAGGCTTATGCATATTCATGAGAAGCAAGAAAATTGCAGCACAGGCAGCCATGGGTGATAAAGGAGCATAGCAGACTGTCATCCATGGTTTACGATGATGCCAAAAATATACTACATCACCATACCAGAAGTAGGTCACTGTGACTTAGTTTTTAATGCCCATGAGATGATGTATTTTTTATGGTTAGACAAGTTGGACCACTATAGCTTGTATTGCGACCAAAATAGATATTTATGTCCACCCTAAGGAGTATCACACCATATTAAATGTACATTAATAAACGTAAACACTGGCTTCTATTTATAACATGCAGCATTTCAGCAGCCTATTAGTAAGTGTTGACTTCTTTCCATATATGACCTCTGTGGAATATTTCTTTACTTATTTTTGTTAAATTGGTTGAAATTTTTATTATGAACATTGAAGTGTTCTCCATATCTAAATGTAGAACACTTACATTGTATAAAATGGGGCAGCTTTGAAAAAAACATTCTAATCATGCTGACTTTATCCCTTTTCATATTTTGTTTACATGTGTTTTCCCTGTGTACAGGAGGTAGGTTCATGTTTTTCTCTCCTATTGGTGTGAGCTGCTCTTTTCCTTTATCACTCTATCATCTCACAGGCATTGAACATATCACATACCTTTTGAAAAGAAAGGCATAATTTTTTAGAGATTGCATATACATTATTCTTGCTTACATAATATTCATTATAATAACTAGAACAAAAACATATATAACATATATACACGTAGACAGTATGTTTGATAATACTTTGTATTGAAATAGAAATCAGCTGGTATAAATTAAATTATAATGTGACAATGATGCTTATTCAAATCACACTATTAGAACCTGTGTCTCAGTAAATTTTCTGGTGATCTTTTTTCTGTTGATTGCTTTCTCAAAGAAATAAATGGAGGACATATACTCATTTCCATCTGTTTGTCTGTATGTCCATTTGTCACATTCTTGTTTCTACTCTAACTTTAATGTCATTTGTGATTTGGGAATGGAATTTAGCATACTTCACACACCTTCATTTGAAGGTGAGATGCATACCAGATCAGAGGTCCTAGTATCAAGGTCTAGGTCACACTGAAGTATTGTGTTGTTTTTCTCCATCACCATTTCCCTTCTGTGATATAACTTTCAAGTGGTGTGAGATTAATGGACGAAATTTGGCATAGTTATACATCATCACTAGAATTAGATTGGGGGTCCTGTCTTTGGAGTTAAGGTTGCAGCTCAATATTTTATGTTTTCACCACATTTTTTATTCTTCTGCTCAGTAATTTTAAAGCTATTTGAGATTATGGGATGAAACATGGTATACATATACATCATTACTACAAGATTTGTCACACACCAATTGAGGGAGCTATCTTCTTTGTCAAGTCACAGGTCAATATTTTACATTTTCCTTTCATTCCCTTCTACTGTAAAATTTGAAAGCTAGTTTGGATTAACTGATGAAATATAGTATACTTGTACATCTTTGCTAGAACGTGTGCCATGTACCAGATTGGGAGTCCTATCATCACAGTTAAGATCAAGGCTCAGTATTTATGATTTCCATCACATCATTTTACCGTCATGTACTTTAATGCTGTTTGGGATTAAGGGATACAGTTTGGTATACATATGTTTTATATGTAGCCAGTGTGTTGTGTACCAGATATTGTCAAGGTCAGTAGCATGGTGTTATATGCTGTATTTTTCGATTATACTTTACTTTCCACACCATAGTTTTAGAACCATTTGAGATGAAAGGATGAAGCTTAATATAACTAAACATCCTCACTGAAAAGGGTGTGTGACATACCACATTAGGATGCTGCGTTCATGGTCAAGGTCACATGTTAATATTTTAGTTTTCAGTTGCATTTGACCATCTGCCTTCAAACTTAACATCTGTTTCAAATATAAATGGATAAAATTTTGTTTATTGTCACAATGAGATGTTTTGCATTGCATGCTTGAAGTTTTATCCTGAAGGTCAGTGATAGAGGTCAAAATATTTTAGGGTTCTTCTGTTTCTGCTTGATGTCATGTATGCTGTTTGAGGTATAGTTATGAACTATCAGCCTTCTCACTAGCTGCCAGCAGCCAGCTCAGAAATTTTCCAAATTTTAATATTGTCACCATCAACTGTGTCAACACTGTAGCATTTTTTGTTATACTGTTGCTGTGACATAACCTTGTACCTTTTAATTTAAGCTACTTTAAAATATGACCAGAAAGCTGAACCATGGTACACATTATTGTTACATGATGTCACAAGAAGAAGTATTGGAGAGATATTACCAAGAAGGAGCAAAGCATACAGAGGGCATATGTCTATGTTGCTAGCTATGCACATACATTGTGCAGTTTGTGAACTTAATCAGAGGAAGATTGATGTATTATTGAATTCAAAAAATTTCATATGGGGATTAAATCGGAAGAGAAGTACTTTTAGGCTCACTATTCAGAGATAAGCCCACGCTCACACACCATTAAGGTAAAGTGTATCAGAGTTACCGTAAGATGGTACACAAGGGACCATTGTATCTTAGACCCTTGCTTGCAGTTAACTTTTTTGGTCAACTTATTTGCGTAATAAACTGCAAAATCAGAACAATATGACTTGAAGCTGGAATTCATGAAATTTCAGGGTTAATTAAGCACAGTTACTTAGTACAGACTTGTTTTAAGCAAGTACAATTTATCTTTTGTTCATTACATGTACATTCGTCCATTCATTGAGCAAAGACTTTGAAGGAGGCATAATGCATCTGTATGTATTTAAGTTTAATTTAAATCATTTAATAATCTTGTTCTTCAGTTACTGATTTATTGGTTTATCAGAGTTATTGTAATATCTTTAGTTTATTCTTTAATATAAAACTCAGATTTGATTCTTTAAACATTATAACATGGATTTTATTATATTCAAAAGTAATCATCTCATGAAGTTTCCTTTGAAACCACCTGTTGAAACAGTTAAACCCATTAAAGATGGTAGTTAGTTCCAAGTTTTTGTTTTTTTTATTGTTTTTTTTTCACTTGTGGATTTGAGTGACAGATTGGTGTGGATAGCTCAGAGTGCAAAAGCAGCTTCACAAGGACATACAAATAGTTCCTAGTGCAGAGGTTAGACTGGAATCAACCTGGATGAAAGTATCATATATAGTTGATTTTAAGTTGAGTTCAACTGCAAACTACACAGACTCGATATGCGGATCTTGCAGTGCAGCAGATCTTGCTGTTACATAATGCACAATTAGATCTGAATTTGTGCAGTTTATTAAGAGTAATCAGGAGAACAAACAACATAAACCCAGATCTGCCAGCACATGATGCAATGGCAGATCTTGTTCTATGTTTCTTGCAGTTTGACTGAATTTATAAGCAAGTACATGTGGTAATTTTGTCCTTTTTTTTAATAAAAAATATTTGGTATTTTTCCTTCTTTTTTCTTGTGAAATAAATTTTGGAAATGTATGTTGCTGTTATCCTTGTAAGTATTGTTCTTTGCATATGTCAAGGGGGCTTTTGTGGTTGAGTGGTTTAAGATGCACAACTTATATAGATCACTCCTATCTCACCTTTGTACATGTGGATTCAAATTTTGACTTGACCAATGTGAGAAAGCTTGCCAGTAGCTTTTCTTAGGTCAGTGGTTCCTCATCCACCAGATACACTGGTCACCATGTTTAACCTATGATATACTGAATAAGTTTGTTTAACAACCACAAACCACAGACCTTGTGCTGATGAATCAATATGTCTGTATCCAGTCAACCAATCATAGCAGTAGGCGGAGCTATTTAATATGCAAAAATATTATGTATCTGATATTTGAGTAATCACATATTTAATATTTGAACAATGTGATTATATCAGATATAAAACTTCTTAAAGATCCAAGTAAAATCAGATATGTCAGTTATATATCATTGTATCAAATATAAAACTTGTGAAAGATCCAAGTAAAATCAGATATGACCGTAATATCATTGTATCAAATATAAAACTTGGTAAAGATCAAAGTAAAATCAAATATGTCAGTTATATCATTGTATCAAATATAAAACTTGTGAAAGATCCAAGTAAATTCAAATAATTCAGTAATATCATGGTATCAAATTTAAAACTTGTAAAAGATGCTAGTAAATTCAAATAATTTAGTAATATCATTGTATCAAATTTAAAACTTGTAAAAGATACAAGTAAGTTCAAATAATTCAATACTATCATTGTATCAAATTTAAAACTTGTAAAAGATACAAATAAATTAAAAAAATTCAGTAATAGCATTGTATCAGATTTAAAACTTGTAAAAGATCCAAGTAAATTCAAATATGTCAGTAATATCATTGTATCAGATTTAAAACTTGTACAAGATCAAAGTAAATTCAGAGAGTCTTTAGATAAGTATGCTTCTCAGTTGGTATCTCATATATCAGTCAAGGTTTTGTCTTCAAGGTCAAGGTCACTGATTTATTTTTTCTGTATTTTTTCCCTGATATTTCCCTTTGAAATTAGGCATTGAATTCACCATGGCAGGCAGGGAACAAAAATTCAAAGACATTGCAGTTTTTCCAATAATTCTGTTTTCACAGCCGCTTGTCATTAACACTCAGATCTACATTGGGAGGTAAAAAAGAGAGACTGCAGGTGCTTCAGTTCCAATAATGTGTGAAATAAACAAATTTCATTTGTATGTGCTTTTCTTGTATATTATTAGTTCACCTCTAGTATCATATGTAATTTGCAATAGATGGTAGTATTGATGATTGACAGGTACTTGGCCTAAAATGGCATGGCATTGTCAGAGGCTCGTGACTAATAAATTCTGTCTCCCATTTTGGTCAGTCAGTGACAGCACACAGCACTGTTATCATTTCCATCAATACTGGTCTGAACAAAGTTTGGAAACTTCTGCCAGAAACTTTATTGATTGGCTGGTAGCTTCACATTCAGCATAGTGGTAAAATAAACTACATTTCTATACTTCTTAAAAGATGGCAGTTGAGACTTATCTACAGTCTCACAACGGATAAATGTGCATTGCAGTAGTTAGAAAAGTACTTGCAATACATATTTAATGCATTTCAAGCATATTTATCTGTAAATTGTTGTTGTGTTTGCAGTGTTCAAACCATATTGCACTGAAGTATTCTGTTTAACAAGGATATGGGAATGTACTCGTTTAATACTTCATTATAGAGGGGGAATATAAAAGGAATCTTTAAACGTAAAAAAAAAATAAGACATGTAAAAACAAGTAATTCTTTATGTAAAATAAACCAAATACATTTGCATTATTTCAGCTATGTGTTGCTAGGAATCTTAACTCTTCATTGAAGAAAAGAATAAATTAAATCTTATAAATAGGATTGCATATACAGCTACAGTTCTTAGCTTTCAAGGTTGGAAACAGGGTATCATTATCTCTATATAGACATGTGTCAATCAAAATGAAAGAAATATGCCATCTAATTCCAATTGTAAAAAACAGGGTAGCATTATTTCTCATAAAACATAGGTCAGTCAGAATGAAAGAGAAACCTGATCTAATTCCAGTTGTAAAAAATCAGGGTACCATTATTTCTATAAAGACGTGTCAGTCAGAATGAAAGAAAAAACCTATTTAATTCCAGTTGGAAAAAATGTGCACATCTAGGTTTTTGTTTCTTTTTATGGTAGTGATATATTCACTCACTTTTGAGGTTTGATTTATTGCAGTCACTACTGGTGATGGTATAAGGATGATGAATGAGTAGTTTGCTTTCCTTTGCTTTATTGCATTTTTGCCCTAGAATAAAATTTGATTTGTTGATTCAGAATAGTTTAACAAATCTAGAAGTAGTTGCATGTATGTAAAATAAAATAAGACTGATGAAGTATACAATCACATAGCAGTCAAGAGATAATGGGAGTATGCACATGAGTTTTATAGCAAGTTCATTGAGGTGTTTAATAAAATTTTGCTAAAAGTGCCAAAAAACTGGTATACAAATAGAACAATAATTGTCCTTGTATGCAGTTGACAATTAAATAAAATCACTTGAAGTTTGTAACAGATCTTACATAATTTCACCTTAGAACCAAGCATTAAATGAGCAGAAATCCTTTCATTGTACAGTAACATCAAACTATTGTTAGCATTTAATTCTTATAGTTTCATGACTCTGAGAATCATTTGTATTTAGTCTGTACGTGTTTAATTTGGTTATTTGCATGATCTTAGATACAAGTTTACATAGTATCATATTGTCTAAATTTTCTTAAACTTTTTATCAATTTTTGTTTTTTAAGTTTATAAATATTAATTTTAGAGGAGAGAAAAAATAACAGTTTTAAGATGATTCTGAAGTACAGATATCTGCAAAATCATAAGAAGATTTCAATTTCTCATGGTGAGAAATTAAAGGAAAAAAATTGATTTTTATGTCACTGTGATGTATGGAAAATTAGAGCATATGAAAAATCAAAGACGAAAAAATAATCACGTAGAGCATATGAAAAATCAAGGAAGATAAATATAATTATGATTTGTATGTCTTTATGGCATGTGAAAAATTTGTATTTAAATATAATATTTGTTGGTATATGTTGTCCTGGAGTTTTTCAGATGTGTACAAAGAATTTAGATTTTGATTACAATTTTTTTAGTAATTGTATGTATGGTTTTTCTTTTAACTTGTTCTGTACAGTGGGTAAGTTTATGTGTATTTTATTTCAGTGCTCCGCTTCACCTTGTTATTGTACCACAATTAGCTTTTTTGGCTCTTTTGTTTTATTTCTTTATTATGTCCTTTTTAACCTCTGCCCAATAACCATAATGTACTTTTATTTCCATGAACATTATGTTTTTGTTGCTCATTTATTGCAGAGATTAAGTGATGATTAAATGGGAAATGAAGAATTATATTGGGGGTTTAATGATACAGGCTTGAAACCACACCAGTCCTAAGCTTGTTTGTGTATTTTATTTTTGCATGCATTCCTTTTCACAGTCATGATTCTTTTTAATGAATCCCAAACAAGTTGATGGTCTCACTTTTGGTATGGTAAATCCTTTTTATGTTTAAGAGGAAGAACTCTTCCTTTCAGGTGTTTTTTAAACTTTTTTCTTTTACAAATTTCTTTTTCATCTATTACCATTTCTGATTTCATTTGGGACAGTCATCTGGAATATTGTAATGAATATACTAGACCCATTGTAGGTTGCGGTCCTGAACATTTGCTTTGAATTCACAATTTTAGGGGTGCTATTTTTATTGATTCCATAGAAGCTACAAACCATGAATTTACCAACAAAACAAAATGATTTTGCTGAAAAAAGAAATAAGATTCTTCCTACCCATGAAAACTTCAGTTTTTGCAAAACCATTCAATCTGATCACCACAAAATAAATGAGCCCTCACTATACAGAATTGAATATGATTAATTACAGACTTTTTCATGCATGTCTTTCAACTCACATGGCACAGGATTATCTCAGATTTGTTTTGACTTAAGGAGGTTAGCTTTTGCAAAAATCAATACTGTACTGAGTGGTTCACAGTGACATAATCATTGCATTATGATGTCATCAATATGACATCACACTTGTTACGGATCATTGCCATCTCACCTCTGTCTGCGTGGGTTCAAGTCTCTGGTTCGGCCAATGTGTGTATGTGAGAAAGCTTGCCAGTAGCTTCTCATGGGGTTTTCCTGGATTCTTCCTCCACCATTTATACTGGCCACCATGTATAGCCTATTTTGTGCTGAAAAATGACGTTAAACCATACAACAGCAGCAACAACCCAAGTTTATCACAGTATTATGAGCTCTGGGAGAAATGGGACATAAAATAACATGTTTTGCAACTTCCTGCTTTTATTAAAGAATGAAAAAGAAAAAATTAAAATACAGTTTAAATAATTCCAGTAACAATACTGTGAAAGAAAATGATAATGATATTAAACCGTATAGGAGACCTTGTGATTTATGATTTTTGATCAGCCATAAATCAGCTCTGTAGGTTTTCTGTTACAGACAAGTGATGCATACTTGATGTCAGTGTCCTTCTGAGCAAAAATGCACTTATTGACATATATTTTTCTTTTTGCATTTGTTAAGAGGAGTCACTGATTCAGCATGGCAAATTTCAGGAATTTTTCACTACTCAATCACCTATTACTTTATGGACAATTGGTGGCAGTTACATTTTTCTGTTAAGACCCTTATTTTGCAAATAGATAATCAGCTGCAAGTTTTGCAAGATATTGTTATAGAACAGTGGCTCTGGCAGCAGGTGCTTGTACTGTACTTGTAACCATTCTTAATTCAAGCATTTCCATCACATTTTATTCATTTTATTATTGTGCTAGTTGTAATAAATGAGACATTTGTATTACTTTTCTGGTAGTGATAACAACAGTTGCATTGGCAGCAATGTAAAGGTGAATGTGCCATATTAAAGTATTTGAAAGTCTTGTATCTCCTGTGTCAATCGCACTGTTCAACTGAAATTTAGTAAAGTATTACAGTATGCCTAACATGTATCGATATACCTAGTTTTTGGCTAACATGAAAGAGCCAGAACTCTGTCTCATTAAAATATCACTACACTAATTGAGCCAATCAACCGTTATTACACCCTTTTGTAGCCTCTTAGAAAACGATTAATATATTTTCTCTTTTTTGTCTTGGATATTTGCTAAGCAGTGAAGAATGTTACTTGCATGATATAGAAAGCAGCAATTAAAGTAAAGTCTGATTAGAAATTATTGAGTTATGTCTTTAGACTTTGGCATTTGATGACAAAGATGTGATTCAGTCAGTTCCAGAAGGTCACATGCACTTAATATTTCCAGTCATTTTATTCAAAGACAAATGTTCCCCCATGTTGGCCAATTCTGCCCGTCGGGTAATTCTGCGCAACGATGCGTCATTTGTGTAAACATTGGATCACGTCTTATTTTGGTCAAAAATCCATTTTGTATCAAGAAAGAATGATTGTATTTTAATTAAGGAAAGTGATATTCATAAAGTGTACAAATATATCCCACATTTCGACTCGAAATGCATCTGAAAATATGATTTCTAAATGTCAGCATGAAGACCCACTCCATGACCTTCTTGAACCTGTAACCCTGAAAATCCTATTTACTGTGTATCTTTTAGAATCATACATATAAATACATTATATAAAAGATGGAAATGTATAACTTACAAAATGTTCTGCATCTTAATCCAAGTTTCCAATTTTGCAAGTTGTTCCCACATGTACAAAATCATCTGCTTCATTAGTAATTTTTCCCCATAAACAAGACGTTGTAAACACATTACATCCTATTCATTGTTGTTTCTCTTCCACATAATAGCTTTTTTTTTTATAAAATGTTGAACTTAACTAATTTTTTTTACAAGATCGGTTTAGTTTGCTTAATATCTCTTGCCATTTGTTGGCATTGTTACGTTGAATTTTGTAAAACTAGCTATAAACTTGACCTAATTACTCGACTGAAATACTGACAGAAGCAGTCCAAAGTAATGTATTTCATTTCCATTGCCTGATGGATAAACATTGCATCTTTTCAAAGCTGTGCACAGAATAGGCCGACATATTGCGAGTCATGAAAACACGGTGGTATCCCGTGTGTCCAGAATTAATATTATTTTGAACAGAATATTTTGGTGACAATTGCCTCTTTTCAAATGGTAAACATTGCAGTATTTTATTTTTGTCAATCGGTCGAATTCGGTAGGCGTTTAGCTAAAGTATTGGAGACAGAAACCTTAAGTGAGCAGAAATGCCCGACAGCAGTGTGTATAGAAAATGGAACCTGTGCTGATTTATTATGTTGTCCAGGTTAGTGATTTGTGTAAGATAGTCTTGCTGCAAAGAACTTCTGTTTTACGTATTGGATTTCATCAAAAAAGAGAAAATAGAAGGAAATATATAAGAAACTTCATTAGTATAGCAATACCTACTGTGAATCGTTTTAAATTCATTGGTATCAGATTTCATGGTTTGGGTAGAAAATGCGTATTTACGGGTACTTCATTTCATGGATTTGTCATTTTTGAAAAAGAAGAATAAAAATAAAAACTGCAGATTATTGAGTGTTGCTGTATATATCACTATAAAAGTAATACTGACATTCAAGAAAACGGACATAATTCCAACTACAGTAATTAGGATGATTTGGTAAATAATAATAATAATAATAATAAAGACTTTATTTAGAGAAGGTAACTCAGTTAGTTACAGAACTAATCTACCTTGAGGCCTTCTATCTGTTATGTACAATATATACAGCATATACAACATGATGTGAAGAATCTGGCTTGACACTAAATAATTAAGTGATTTTAAAAGTCAAAGTATCAAGCCTGGAACACATGCACAGACATCTGTGAAAACATAAACATATATAAAAAAATAAAATCTCATCCTGCATTGAAAAATCAACAATGAAAATGATGCAAAATTACAGAAAAGCAGGCGGCATTTATTGTACTAGAACTGTTCAATTTTCTAAAGATTTCATCCATTTAAGACATTGAATATGAAAAGAAGAAATGCCAGACATGCAACACCAGATTAATGGCATCACAGCACCCTTTGTGCCAGCCATATGCAATTCCAGATTAATGGCATCTTGTCACTCTTTGTGCCAGATGCATGCAGCCCCAAGAATTATTTCAAGCCAAGATTATTGCTTTGTTAAATGAATTGGGGGGTGGGGGGGTGGACAGTGGGGATGTACTCTGATAAGGTCTTGGTCAACCTGAAGACATACTTTTAAGGCAGTCTACACAAAATGGTACTTTCAGCTTTGTACATTTTTTTGTGAATTTAAATTCTTGGTGTTGCTTACTAAAAAGACCCATGAAAACTGGAAACTTGTGAATTTAAAGTAATTCACAGTATAAAGCCATTCACAAGCACTTGTACAATGTCCTGACTATAATTCCTGTAACATTATTTATATATTGTATAATCTGTCAGACATTGGGCAATCATCAGTTTTCACACCACCATTTATTTTTGCATCAAGTAGATTCTGCATATTTGCCAGACATTAAATACAAAATGATACGTGTAAATGTGAGAAATCTCATTCTTGGGATTTTTCATTGGGTCAGTCAAGTTTGGTTATAATGTTAGTAAAAAGTCCAATCAGCTAGTTAACTCGAATAGTAGTTTCAGCTTTATTTTTACTCCAGCGGTCTCATAAAGTTTCCATTGGTCTGCTTTGTCCATAATTACATAGCATTTAAAAGTTTCCCTTTTTTTAAAACTGGTCTTAAACCAGAAGAGCTTATGGGATGGGATGGCCTGTTGTCCATCATCCAGATCCATGCATACATCAGCAAAAGTTTGTCATTGCTGCTGTCCTTAACTACTTTGAGGATTGCCATGAAACGTTATGCATATGTTCATACCAAGCTCTAGTAGGTCCTAAATGAAAATGGTACTGTTCAGACATCCATTATAGCTCCCACAGCAGCCATCTTAAAAATCATAATGCTATTCCATAATAACTGATCAAAGCAAAATGGAGTTTTCACAATTGGTTCTTAATGAAAATGGTGCCGATCTGATGTCCATTATGACTGCTGTGGCAACCTAAATATATTACTATAGGTACTCTTCCTGAATCCAAAAAAGATATTAACATGGGGTTTTTCACTAAAAGTCTTTAATGTCTAGTTGGTCCTAAATGAAAATGGTGCTGATGTGACAGCCGATATATCCACCATAGCAGCCTTGTTGAAAATCAGCATGGGGGTTTCTTCAGAAGACTTCTTATGATGTCTAGTTGGTCGTATATGGAAATGGTGCTGCTTGGACATCCAGTATGGCCACCACAGTGACATTTGCTACTTTACCTGAATGGATGATCATATCAGCATGGGGTTTACGCTGAAAGATATTGTATAATGTCTGGTTGGTCTTTATTGAAAATGTTGTTGATATGAGTTACAATATAGCTACCACAGCAGCAATCATGAAAATCTTGTTACTGCTACTCCTCGAGAATGACAAGTCTTATCATCATGGAGTTTTTACTTGATTATTTCTATGGCATCATACAAATTGTAATGATCTACAGTAATATCCCATCTAGCCACCACAGGTGCCATCTTTAAAGAACATGTGAATATTTCTTGATGGAAAAGGATATTAACTTGGGGTTTCCAAAATGCTTCTTCTGATGCCTAGTTGATAATGAATAAAATGGTGGCAAGCTGAAATCCCCATAGCAGCCATCTTGAAAATCATGATATTCCTACTACTCCAAAATGGAAAGTCATATCGACATGAGGTTTTCACCAGAAGACTAACTATGATATCTAGTTGGCCCTGAATGAAAATGGTGCCAATCTGACCTTTAATATTGCACAGTAGTTCTGAGTGGTTACAGATTATGACATTATTGTTCACAAGCAGTGCCATACTTGCACAGTGCTTCTGACTGGTTACAGTGTATGAGCTTGTAGTTTGCAAGCAGTGCCATACTTGCGCAGTACTTCTGACTAGTTCACAATCAACTCAAAATAAAGATTCAATATTTCACACAGACTTTTTTGTATGAAGATTTAAGTTTGAAGTTTAAAATTATTAACTTAATACAAAAATAAAGTATGCAGTAATAAAGGCAGGCTTTGTGCTTACGAAGCTTGGCACCACTGTCTTTTCTTTCCTTTTTTATTTCATTTCTCAATTTGTAAAATGTCAGTAAGAACTCTTTAGCACTGTAAACAGAGCTTTAAATTCTGCTTTTCAGTTCAAGAACCTTTTTTCTTAACATGTACTTGAAGATTCAGTTTATCTCTTCATGATCACAGCTGCTCATTTTGCCTAGCTACATGGTGTCTTAAAGTTTTCATTCATAAATCTGTGTTGACTTAAGCTGTTAAATTGTGTTGCTGTGCAGTGTTCCAAAGCTGTCATTTATATAGCTCTGTGTATGACTACAGCTGTTCATTTTGACTAGCTATGTGGTGTCATAAAGTCATCGTTCATAAAGCTCTGTATGATATCCGATTTATTGATGGTACACTGCACCACATAATAAGCTGATTAAATTAAACTGTTTCAGGAAATGATGTTTGTTCCATCTTATGATGTGCAAACAAATGTAAATTGTGGTACTTGTTTCAGTGTAAAGTTTGGCAAGAAGGTGATGTATGTGAACTACCTTCATGAACTGAAAGAACTTCTTCATTTTGATCAGCTGAAAGTTCCAGCTCCAGTTCTACAGTAAGTTTCACATCAATTCCTCTGATTCTCTCTCTCTCTCTCTCTCTCTCTCTCAAACACACACACAACAGTCAACAGTCATCAGGACTAGTTTTGGATGAGAGACTTGACTCCATTCAAGTGTAATGGAGGCAAAGTTATTACATACAACTTTGAAACATGTTTTCTTATGCATTACTCTATCTCTTATTGTTAAATTTTGGACCCAAAGGATGCTTAATATTAGAGGTTGACATAAAAGTTTAGCTTAAATTTAAAGAAGTTGTATGTTGTCAGTCCATGAAATCCTTGCATCAAGATGCATTTTCCATTCATCTATCCATAAAGCCATTCACATTTGTTGAAAGCACCCAAACCCAGCTGCTCTTGCACAAAATTGGATGCTATTTGGAAGATGTATTGTCTATTACATTTTGATACGCTTTTTAAAGGCTTCCTCTTTTCAGGTCAGATTTTGATGGAATTATTGTCATTTTCCATCAGTTTAAATCCTCATTATTGCAGATTCATGTTATAAGCATAAAACTGGTTCCATTCAAGATATTCTAATGTCATTTGGTGTGTACATCATCTAATTGACCTAGCTGTACCCTGATGGTTTTCGAGTCTTATCTTTTGACAGTTAACTTCATATCTTCATGTGAAATGTAGTTTGTGACTAGCATTGCTCATGAACCATTCTGATGCAGTTTGGTATAAACATTGTCTCTTAGACTTACATGTACCTTTTATGGGCTAAGTCTTGTCTGTTCCATTTTGGACAGTTTGTCTGTTTGACTTACATGTACCTTTCAGTGATTGAGTCTTGTCTGCTTCATTTTGGACAGTTTGTCTGTTAGACTTGCATGTGCCTTTTATGGGCTAAGTCTTGTCTACTTCATTTTGGACAGTTTGTTAGACTTACATGTACTTTTTATGGGTTGATTCTTCTCTTCTCCATTTTGGACAGTTTGTTAGACGTTGATGTACCTTTTATGGTTTGAGTCTTGTCTACTTCATTTTGGACAGGTTGTCTGTTAGACATACATGTACTTTTATGGGTTGAGTCTTGCCTATTTCATTTTAGACAGTTTGTCTGTTAGACTTACATGTACCTTTTATGGGTTGATTCTTGTCTACTCCATTTTGGACAGTTTGTCTGTTAGACATAGATGTACCTTTTATGGGTTGAGTCTTGTCTACTTTATTTTGGACAGTTTATCTGTTAGACTTACATGTACCTTTTATGGGTTGATTCTTGTCTACTTCATTTTGGACAGTTTGTCTGTTAGATTTATATTTACCTTTTATGGGTTGATTCTTGTCTACTTCATTTTGGACAGTTTGTCTGTTAGATTTATATTTACCTTTTATGGTTTGAGTCTTGTCTACTCCATTTTAGACAGTTTGTCTCTTAGACTTACATGTACCTTTTATGGGTTAAATCTTGTCTACTCCATTTTGGACAGTTTTGACCCTTTTCAAGCAGCTTCTTGCCTTCACATTGCCGCAGTCAGCATAGTTAAGAGCTGTGCAGTATAATAATTTGGTAAGAACATTGTCTCTTAGTCCTAGATGTGCCATTATGCACACATTATCTTAAATGTACGTATTATACTATTTGTAGTTTATAAGTAAAGGAAAAATGCCCCAATATGCTTTCCTTCTGAAATACTTCTGAGTTTAGGTACCAAGAACAAAGAAATCCATGACTTTAAGCAGATCCCTGTAAAATTTGATTGTTAACCTGGCTGATCAGATGGTCAGAATCAAATCCTAAACTATCTGGTCTCAAGTCCAATGCCTTAACCACTAGGCCACTGCAGCTTTCTTGGGTGGGGAAACATGGTTTCCAAATTATGACTCCATGGGTGGGACCCTAGTAGGATTAGAAGAGATGCTGGAATCCTTGCCAATTGCATCCCCCTTTTAATGCCAGGTAAGAGTATATACTTTAAGGATATTGCAGGTGTGAATTAGGGCTATGTCCACAGGGAGCATCGAGAGATCCAGGGACAATGCTTGACGTATAAGAAATTTCAATAAAGTATTTTTCTGACTGATGGTATAAATGTTGTTCATTACAGAAATGGAAATAGTGGGGATTAGTGGCCCCTACCAGGTAAAAAATTGGGGTTATTTGGAACAAAATGGGGGTCGCAGATACCTGTTTTTCGTTTATTGAAGAAGTTTGGGCTTATCATTGTCACATGCACTCGCATTGTGGATTTATTTATTTCTGCATAAACATTTACTTTCCCAGCATTATATGCTTTGAATCAGTCATTGTAGAGTCAGAATACATCATGATTTTCTGCGGTTGTTCTCTAAAAACTCTCCACTGGGCATTAAAGTTATTTTAGTTGACATTGAAACTGTAGCAAATCATGCTTTCATTGGACTCAACAGTGACTGAGTCATAGTGTAATGCTGGAAAAGAAAATATTTATTGCAGACATTTATAATTCATGACTCAAGTACCCGTGATCACTCTTCCCTGTCATGTGCCTTCCATGCTGGCATTTGAATTCCTTATCCTTCAGTAACCATTTCTGTCTAGAATTTATATTATATATTTGAGTCTTCATTGTTTCGTTCCTGTACAGTCAGGGCTGTCAGGGACCCAAACTTTCAGGTCAACTACATGTGAATTTCTCAAAGGATGCACCATTTCTCCCTGTGATGTGTGCCCATGTCATGCCTCTTTACTCCAGAATGCACCATTTCTCCCTGTGATGTGTCCCCATGACATGCATCTTTACTCAAGGATGCACCATTTCGCCCTGTGATGCGTCTCCTTGACATGCCTCTTTACTCAAGGATAAACCATTTCTCCAAGTGATGCATCCCCATGGCATGTCTCTTTACTCAAGGATGCACCATTTCTCCCTGTGATATATCCCTGTGACATGCCTCTTTTCTCCAGGATGCACCACTTTTTTTTTTTCATAGTCTGGTCAGCTATGGCCAATTTGCACAAAAGCTAAAGGCTGGACCAAAGGTGGGAAAATGTGGCCCGCAGGCTGGATCTGGCCCACAACCTGGTTTTATCCACTTACATCATAGCATCGGTCTTCAAAACTCACTTATCTGCCCTTCACCCTGGAGAAAGTTGCCCAGCCCTGGGCTGGACTTGAGAAAACAAGCAAGAAACCAGTGTAACTAATTAACAGTTAATTGTTATCATTGTAGTTATATTGTAAAAATGACTTCCTCTCCTACATACTTCAAAGAAACCATGTTCTATTGAGTGTGTATGTAAGCACTTGCAATTGATTGGCATATAAACAATGCCCTATTTTGTTGTAATGGTGTTTAAATTAAATTTGTGACAGTATGAAGATAAATCATGACTGTAATCAATGCTTTCTCAGAGTCTGATTTTGACTATATCATCAAGTCATTGATATGCTATACTGTTGTTAACTGCTATTGAGTACTTGTGACTTCGGCAGTACAGTGCAGTATCAGTAGATACTTTTTAACAGGGTACAGAGATGTATGTTGGCTTGCGAAAATGGGTTGGCAAAATCTGTTTTCATTTTTCGGGGAATGGACTTGTTATAAAAATGAACCAACAAAAGTTAGAAGAAGAAAACAAAAATATGAAAGTTCCATTTGATTGGTGGTACTTGTGTATGAGTACCTAATGTGTGTGTGAATTCATCTTGACTACAGTTCAAAACTGAAGTTTCAGGCTACATGTATTTAGGTGCCATACATGTGCCAAGAGGAGTTCAGTTTCTTTCTATAGAGCCTATGATACATTCCACCTTTATTCCTTAGGGTCAACTGGTAATGTATTTAATACTGTTTACCAACATATTTATGAATTAATTTTTTTTTTTGTACATATGCTGCTTGGTATATTTTTTTCATTCCTCCTTTGTTTAATTTAATGATGGCAGTGATGGTGAGTCACATTTATCTTTAGGGTACAGTGTAATTTTACCTGTAGAGAAAACTACCTAGCATTCCCACTGACCATTTTTGGGATAGAAACTAATTGTTGGCAGTTTTATTGTTATTTGTTTTTTTTTTGTTTCTATTATTTTTGTTGGGTTTTAAAAAAATTATAAATTTAGGATATCATGTTTAAACTTAATGTTCTATCAACTGAAAAAATATTTTCTTTGAAGTCTGATATTATAAATGTCTAAGAATTCAGTCCTGATATTATTAAAATAATAAGCATGTTTTATTCAGTTTTCTTTCTGCCCATTTGAAAGTGAGTGACTCACAGGTTTATCCCAGGGCTCTCAAAAAAAATGCTGAGGACTCCAGTTCCAAGAGTGAAAAGTCTAGGGCTCCTCTTCCTGAAAATCTTTTGAGAGCACTACTTGGGAAATAATTAAAGCACTATTTTTGCTAAATATTTAATCTTTTACACTGTCTATCAGTTATCCACCATTCTTCCTCATTTATGCCCAAGCAAAACAAAATGAGCAAGACATTTCTGTCAGTCAATGATATTGATCATTTTATGTTTTTTGGCAATGAGTACATCTATTTTGAAAGCTTTGTTTATACTCAATTCAGTCTGAAACGAACCATAATGATCTTTTATCTTATTTCATTGGGTCTTTTATGGAGGACACTTTCATATGCCAGACATGGAAATTAAGAGTCATTAAGAGCCAGGTAGATGGTCAGTTTGAGTACCATGCATCTAGGTCAGCATCTTTGTTGTAATGGTTAACTTCGAGTTCACAATTATCGTTGCTTGTGTTTCCATGGATATATGAACTGTATGGTATGTATTAATTGCTTAAAACATTATTTCTGTCTCTGTTCCAGACATAATGCCAAACTCTTGTCGTCTAACAAGCCTTCCTACCCTTATGACAGTTCCAAGCACCAGCCCCAAGGGGAACAACTCCTGCTCCACCAGCAGTTTGGGGTTACTTTGGTTTAGTATGTTATTCTTCATAAATTTATCCTCTCTCTCTCTCTCTCTCTCTCTCTCTCTCTCTCTCTCTCAAAACACAGAAACACACACAATTAGCTTAAGTAGTTTTATAATGTGATTTTCATATATAAAAATCCATATACATGAAAATGTTTTTTATTATAGATGGATCTTATTATGTAGAAGGTATAAGTTTACCAAGGAATAAACACATATACATTATGGGCTTTTTTCAGTATCAGTGCTTTCTGTACATTATAGGCATTTTTTTAATATCACTACTTTCTGTACATGTATGTTATAAGCTTTTTTTTTGCAATATCAATGTTTCTGTACATGTAAATTATTAGGGGTGAAACAATTCATCAATATATTGATGCATCAATACTTCTGCTGTACCAATACACATATCGTTACAAGAGGTGGAAAAATTATAACAAAATGATACCACATGCTAGTTATTTTAATCTTCAGTAGTCATCAATAATCATTAGTCATTTGCCTTCTTATTTTTTAAATTGAGAATTCATCCTAGCTGCTGAAGGCACAGGCACTCATTGTTGTTAGTTAAAACAAAAAGACTTAATAACACAAACTTACCTTCTACAAAATTAACACAAAATGACATTCATAATGTTGCCTTCCCTCCTCCCTGGCCAATGCCATGCTAATTATTTTATCCCAACAGTTTATTCAGCATTAATGAGACAATCCAGATGTGTTCCACAGTTAAACCAAGTACTTTATTCATCATTAATAAGCATTTTTGTGCAAAGTTTCTTTGTTGATTTCTATCTTGCCAACTGTGGTCAAATTTGAAAGCTATACTACTGGTGCCACACAGTGAAACATGTTAAACTTAATCCTTATTGGTGGTTATTGTTTGTTCCTCTCCAGGGTAAACAATAACCACCAATCAGCATTTAGGGTAGCTTATTTACTGAGTGACAAACAGGAAGTATTGACAAAGGTACAGAGAAAATTGGTGCAAAAGTTGATCATTAATTGTTCTGTAAAGTATATAAACAGATGCTGCAGGAGTACATGAATCATAAAATTTGTATGAATTCATGCACTTGGAGCTGTGATGCATGAGAACTCCCACAAATAATTGAAAATTGCGCACATGAAAATGCACTGGGTGTAGTATGCAATTTTTATTTAACTGTTCATCCTTAAAGTGCTTTTCATGATATTAGTTGTACCAGTAAATGGAATGCTTGACGTGACATCAGTTTTTAGGATAGGCTTCTATTTACAAATCAGGACATGACTGGTTGTAAACTAAATTTGATTGGCACATTGTGCCCAGGAACAAGGCATCAGTAAGTTTAAAACACACCTATCTAGAGAACCCAAAATGGCTGACCTCCAGTATAGTTCTTCTTCAGATGGTGCTTTCATTTGGCAAAACCTTAATGATGATAGTTGACAATCATTTTTAAAGATATAACATATCAGATTATTGGAGCTGGGAAAGTTAATGGAGATACCAGTCAGTGATTTTGAGTCCAAATTTTGAATTAAAGACCAGTCCAATGTACATGCTGGTTGTACAGAAATAGACAGCATGCCATTCAGTCATCCTTTCAGCAGATGTACAAAGGGAAGAATACCAATCCAAATTAAAGTACCAACAGTTTAAAAAAAGAATGCAATTTTCATTTCTTTTCTCAAACAATTTAGCCCTGCTAATTAATGTGCTACAAAACCATATATTCCTATCAGGGTTAAGATAAACTGAATAAATTAGAATAAAAAAATGAAATTAAGAGGTAAAGATATTTTGATCAAAATACCTCTGTCCCATGGCAAAAGTGCATCTGAGCAGCCTTAGATGGCCTAAAATGTTGAATTTAAATCACAGCAACTAACAGTTAGTCTGTTTGAAAGCATTTTTATTATCTTGTCATAGAAAAAAATGGCTTGTAAATAGATGCTAAGTACATGCCTGTCTTTATTCTGTATACTGGAAATACAACCAGTTAATCACATGAAAGGGCACCACCTACTACTGACAGACCTTCCAAAGATTGAAAGACCATAAAGTTCATATGTGTATCAATAACGTATCATATCATGGGCTGTGTATCATGAATCATATCAATTCATGGCACAGGTGTATCGTTTCACCCCTGTACATTATAGGCATTTTTTGGCAATATCAGTGCTATCTGTACATGAAGTTTACTGTCTTTAAATTGATATCCAATCTTTGAAGGAGCAATAGAGAAAAAAAATTTCAGTGATTTCCTACTGCAATTTTTATTTTATTGCAATACAATCTTGTGTGAAATTTGAATTTGTCATATTCCAATCAGTTCAGTAAAATGCCATGTCTCAAGAGCTTGTAGGTTGATTTTATTAAGGTCACATAATTAATACATGATACTGCTTTAGAAGTTGCTGTACTTTTTATGTGGTTACTTGTATAACCAGGTTTTTACAAAATCTTGTGCATAAACATCATTTGGTCTTGAATGCTTTAGATCACCAGTTCTCTTTACTTTCCTGTATCATACTTTTTAAGTTTAGCATTACAAAACAAAAAAGGGAAAACAATTCAGTATGTCATCATTTTGAAGCCCATTTCAATTTTAGAATTAGATTACACAAATGAAAAGACATTGTCAAAATATTAGCACGAAGGTACTGGTAAAGGAAACATTAGATCTTTCTGTATGTGTCAGATATTTACAAAGAAATTTCTGTAGTAGTTTCAATTTTATTTTAGCCAGTTTCACTTCATTTGGCTTCAAAGTCGTTAACATAAGGGGCATTTTTAATGTGAAACCTGCATATAGTAAAATGTGTGTACAATGCCAATTTTGATGTTACCATCTCTCGTATTGTTTTTGAGAAATGAATTTTTGTTTGACTGATATCTAATATCTTCACTTTCAGTATAAAATCCAAATCTGGCAGTACGATTCCACCAGTAGTGGAGCAAACTGTGGAATTTCTGAGACAGCATGGTAAGTTGTAGAGGTGATCCTCTCCATACAAGATTACATAAAAAACCTTGAGTGCAGCATTAATTAAAATATTGAAGAATCTGTAAAGCATGCAACTTATTAAGAGCATGCGACTTATTAAAAGCATGCAACTTATTAAAAGCATACAACTTAAAGGATGCAACTGCGACTTATCAAAAGCATGCAACTTATTAAATACATACAACTTATTAAAATCATACAACTGTGACTTATTAAAAGCATCCAACTTATTAAAATCATGCAACTGCGACTTATTAAAAGCATGCAACTTGTTAAAAGCATACAACTTATTAAAAGCATACAACTTATTTACACAATATAAAACTAGATGGAATGATAGACAGGTGGACCATAGGTGAAATCGCCAGTTCACCTGACACTCCTGTATCGATAGCTGGATTGACTGACAGGTGAACTGTGTATATGATACATGTAGCATAAGAAGAACTAATAAGAAAGTAATATCAACTCTTTAATAACACTATTTAGCATTATAAAACAGTACATAACATCTTTGGCATTCCTTGGGTCTCACCCTCCACTGCATGAGGTTAATCTGTAAGATGGAATAGAAGCATGCAGTATTTATAAGGCGGAATCGCCAGTATGACTGCTGTCAGGGCCGAATAGCAAACATGCACTACCTATGAGGCGGAATCGCCAGTATGCCTGAAGCACTATCTATGAGGCGGAATCGCCAGTATGACTGATGTCAGGGCCGAATGGCCAACATGCCCTATCTATGAGGCGGAATCGCCAGTATGACTGATGTCAAGGCAGAATTGCCGATGTTTGACTGACTGACCTAACTATTAAGGTAGAATTGCCGCTGTATTGAGGCAGAGTCGCCATAACTTGTTATATCTGTAAGTCGAGTGGATTGGGGACAGAATGCCCAAACAACGCTGCATGCCAAGAATGGAACTGCAGTAGTATGCAGCGGAGAGCCCCAAGGAATGGATATGTATGACAAGAACAACCTGCAGTTCTGTTAAGATAAGCATGAAATATAACACACAATATAAGCAATTAGGAAAATGAACACGAATCATTGCCATATTAAGACCCATACAACTGTGAATCACCATATATCTGGATAACACTGTAAGGACCCGTGCCAAGGTGTTACTGTTCAGGGATCCTTGCCTGCAAACATTATTATGGTGATAACAAGACTAAAATCACAGTAAATCTAGACTGTATTGGTAAGGTAAGCAATGCTGTGATGCGACAATCTGAAAGACAGTCATATATGAGGAAACAAAAACTATAAACATGTATGTTCAGCACTGCAATGTTCACGGCTTGTTCCCCATTAGGGGTCGATGTATAAATAAAGTAAAGTACAGGAGTGCAAATTAAGTTGGATGCACAAAAACAATTGCAGTGCAGTTAGTAAACAGATTGAACTAGAAACCTAATAGATACACCAACCACATAATATGAACACGGGGTGCAGGCCCTACTGGTGCCTAAACGCCACCCAATGCCAGTGAATCTGATGACCCTGTTGCACATCGTGAACACACCGATGCGAAACACACCTCACAGGGCGCCTGAATCTGATGATCACACTCCATAGAAAAACTGAAGAATTCCAAATGCAATGAAACACTTGGTACAATACACAGAATCTGCTTACTTCTTTCTCAGAAATAACTCCATGTACAGAATCTGATAATCACATCCGAAAGAATACACTGACACACATCCTTTCTCAGAAATCAGTCCATGTAAAGAATCTGATGATCACATCCGAAAGAAAACACTGACACACACCAACTAATGTATATTAGCACATACACAATTCCATCAAATGCACTCTATCCAAGAAAACATGCAGACGAAACTGCTCATATGGCAGCACTTGTCTATGAACGGGTAGATCCACACATGGCCTGCTGTGCATGAAAAATGGCCTCATTTGAGGTCCTGATGTAACGTAAATAAGAATCTGAAGTCCAACGGCCTAGTGTTTTAATAAGGTGGTCTTCGATCCCAGCATTAGCTGCGGTAGTGGCGGCCCCTATCCGAAAGGAGTGCCCATTGAATTTGTATTGTGGATAGCCTAGTACCTGCAGGAGCAGATGTAACTTCTCCAAAAACACTGATCTAGAAAGTGCATTAATACCGTCTGTAGTAAATAGCGGGTCAGAAGGCCTAAGACAGCCCACTCTGCCACAGAGCTCTAGATAGTCATGCAGAGCCCTTAAGGGGCAAGTACAGTTATGCACTGCAAAAAGTCTGATCTGCACACCATAACGGAATGGATCAGACTTTGATGCTCTCAACACTAAAGTCCCATAAGAATTATCACCAGCAATAATAAAGTCACTGATCCGCAAGTACTCCACATCCGTAGTTGCCGTCACCGTAAATTCGCCACAACGTAAAAAGGCAAAGAAAGCTAATGAAGATGCAGCAAGCAGCATACCATCCACCCAGGGACCAAAGAAATCTTTCTGAAGCAAAGCACACATGCGTGCCAATATATCGAAGGTGATGGGTAACCTTATGTTAGGGCCATTACTCTGTGATTTCTTCACACCCCGCAACACCATTTGCAATCTTGGACAGCACGAATACGAAGGGCCATCAAGGGGGTGATATATGCCCCGTTTGACACAGAAATACTTCACACCACACAAATATAGCTTGATAGATGCATATCGAATATGAATAATCTTGAAGCAATATGCCACAAAATCAACAAGGGTATTCTCATCAATTGGTACTGAAGGTTGATCACACCTATGATCCCAGTGACCCGACATGACCAAAAAATGACTGAAGCTTTCCAACCTGACAAATAGACCGATTGTGTCCGTGGGCTATGTGCTGCTTGTAGTAAAAGGTCCACAGTTTTGTTTAGTAGAGTATCAGTTCCTCTAAGACTGGGCATGGGTGAGGAGTCTTCTCTGCAGCTGGAGCCAGATGCCAGAATTTGTCCATCTGCAATAATCTCTTTCCGCAATTGTGAGCTGACGGGGTCAATATCCGGTAGGGTAGAAATAGGCATGCCATGGTCAGAAAACTCTGTGACAGCCGAAGCGATGCCAGACCTGGTTTCCATGGCCGACATCGCTGTTGCGAGGGTATGTGCCTGTGTCTCAGTACATGGATATCCCGTATTGTTGGACATATTTAACTGGGTTTGCATTTTGATCACAGCCACTTGGAGAGATGATACTGCTTCCAGTAGAACGGTATCCTTCTCAGGAACATGGTGTATTAGTTGTTGTTGATAAATGTCTCTGGTGCTAGGAGCTCCCCTTACCGTGGGCACGAAACAAGGCATTCCTGTTGCTCGCGGCTGCGCATTACGTTGACTGGTTCTCGAAGCTGAGCGTGGCGATGGATGGACTGAATTAGCTGCATATGTAGATTGCCGAAGACTCGTCGCTGGCTGGCTGGCAGAAATACCAAGCCCAGTCTCGTCTAGGTAAGAGGGCGATTCTGTGGGTACTGATGTCATCCCAAGCTGCTGCAAACCCTCCCATGCAGGTGAGTCAGAATCCAGGGGCCTAACGGCTCGTGTTAGGCCGCCATCTTGAATTAGCTTCAAATTTTCTTCATAGATCTGCACAAGTTGAGCCTTTTTTAGAGAAGCCGGCACAATAATGTTAATTTCACGTATTTTTTTAAGAAGTTTCCCCACTGACCAATATTTTTTTTGCTCTACGACCGCGGCACCCACGAGAAGAGGAAAGTCGCTGCGGTTTTTCCATGATATACCAAAGTCAACAATTGCCCGCAGAAGAATAGGGTGATATACACACGGCAAACAGGTTTTCCAACTTAGCAATTGCTCAGCAGAACAATAGGTTTTTGCAGCAGTAGATGCTACACGACATCCACTTTAACGACTGGCGTGTGGACAGTTGTTGTTGCACTGTAATCCCAATAAATCAAATTCTAGCGTCATGCCTAGAAATTCGAACTAGATCAGCATATTTCCAGTATAGCTTATGATTGAGTCCTGAAAGAATGTCAAGTTCCAACAGCAAACAGTTCGTGAACCAAGAAGAGAATATAATACAAAACAAACTGTTCACTCTCAACACTGATCACTTGTAAAGTGAATGACCAGTGTCAGCTGCCTCAGCACAGCAGACCCTTGTCTCTGATTAGCTGATAGCCAATCCAACTAGTGCGCATGTCCACTGAACTGACTTTGAACTGACCCACATAACGGGCCTTGACTGGAATCCATTCTTTGTGTAAATATCATTTAATTACATTAAACACCTATTAAAAGCATACAACTTTGTAAAAGCGTACAACTTATTAAAAGCACACAACTTATTAAAATCATGCAACTTTTTAAAAGCATACAACTTATTAAAAGCATGCAACTTATTAAAAGCATACATTTTAAAATCATACAACTTTTTAAAAGCATGCAACTTATTAAAAGCATGCAACTTATTTAAAGCATGCAACTTATCAAAAGCATACAACTTATTAAAAGCATGCAACTTATTAAAAGCATGCAACTTATTTAAAGCATACATATTAAAATCATACAAATTTTTAAAAGCATACAACTTATTAAAAGCATACAACTTATCAAAAGCATGCAACTTATCAAAAGCATACAACTTATTAAAAGCATACATATTAAAAGCATACAACTTATTAAAAGCATGCAACTTTTTAAAACCATGCAACTTATCAAAAGCATATAACTTATTAAAAGCATACAACTTATTAAATTCATGCAACTTTTTAAAAGCATACAACTTATTAAAATCATGCAACTTATTAAAATCATACAGCTTGTTAAAATCATACAACTGTGACTTATTAAAAGCATGCAACTTATTAAAAGCATACAACTTATTTAAAGCATTCATATTAAAATCATACAACTTTTTAAAAGCATGCAACTTATTAAAAGCATACAACTTATTAAAAGCATGCAACTTATTTAAAGCATACATATTAAAATCATACAAATTTTTAAAGCATACAACTTACTAAAAGTATGCAACTTATTAAAAGCATACAACTTATTAAAATCATACAACTTATTAAAATCATACAAATTATTAAAAGCATGCAACTTATTAAAATCATACAACTTATTAAAAGCATGCAACTTATTAAAATCATACAACTTATTAAAATCATACAACTGTGACTTATTAAAAGCATGCAACTTATTAAAAGCATACAACTTATTAAAAGCATGCAACTTATTAAAATCATACAGCTTATTAAAAGCATGCAACTGTGACTTATTAAAATCATACAACTTATTAAAAGCATATGACTTATTAAAATCATACAACTGTGACTTATTAAAAGCATACAACTTATTAAAAGCATACAACTTATTAAAATCATGCAGCTTATTAAAAGCATCCAACTGTGACTTATTAAAATCATACAACTTATTAAAAGCATATGACTTATTAAAATCATACAACTGTGACTTATTAAAAGCATGCAACTTATTAAAAGCATACAACTTATTTAAAGCATACATATTAAAATCGTACAACTTTTTAAAAGCATGCAGCTTATTAAAAGCATACAACTTATTAAAAGCATGCAACTTATTTAAAGCATACATATTAAAATCATACAAATTTTTAAAAGCATACAACTTATTAAAAGTATGCAACTTATTAAAAGCATACAACTTATTAAAAGCATACATATTAAAAGCATACAACTTATTAAAAGCATGCAACTGTGACTTATCAAAAGCATACAACTTATTAAAAGCATATAACTTATTAAAAGCATCCAACTTATTAAATTCATGCAACTTTTTAAAAGCATACAACTTATTAAAAGCATGCAACTTAATAAAATCATGCAATTTATTAAAATCATACAGCTTCTTAAAGTCATACAACTGTGACTTATTAAAAGCATGCAACTTATTAAAATCATACAACTTATTGAAGTCATGCAACTTAATGAAATCATGCAACTTATTAAAATCATACAACTGTGACTTATTAAAAGCATGCAACTTATTAAAATCATACAACTTATTGAAATCATGCAGCTGTGACTTATTAAAAGCATACAACTTATTAAAATCATACAACTTATTAAAAGCATACAACTTATTAAAATCATACAACTTATTAAAAGCATACAACTTATTAAAATCATACAAATTATTAAAAGCATGCAACTTACTAAAATCATACAACTTATTAAAAACATGCAACTTATTAAAATCATACAACTTATTAAAATCATACAGCTTATTAAAAGCATGCAACTGTGACTTATTAAAATCATTTCAACTTATTAAAAGCATACAACTTATTAAAATCATACAGCTTATTAAAAGCATGCAACTGTGACTTTTTAAAATCATACAACTTATTAAAAGCATATGACTTATTAAAATCATACAACTGTGACTTATTAAAAGCATACAACTTATTAAAAGCATGCAACTTATTAAAATCATACAGCTTTTTAAAATCATACAACTTATTAAAAGCATACAACTTATTAAAAGCATCCAACTTATTAAAAACATGCAACTTATTGAAATGATACAACTTATTGAAATCATACAACTTATTAAAAGCATACAACTTATTAAAAGCATACAACTTATTGAAATCATACAACTTATTAAAAGCATACAACTTATTAAAAGCATGCAACTTATTAAAAGCATGCAACTTATTAAAATCATACAACTTATTAAAAGCATGCAACTTATTAAAAGCATACAAGTTATTGAAATCATACAACTTATTAAAAGCATACAACTTATTAAAAGCATGCAACTGCAACCTATTAAAATCATTACAACTTATTAAAAGCATACAACTTATTAAAAGCATGCAACTGTGTCTTATTAAAATCATTTCAACTTATTAAAATCATACAACTTATTAAACGCATGCAACTGCGACTTATTAAAAGCATGCAACTGCAACTTATTAAAATCATGCAACTTATTAAAAGCATGCGACTTATTAAAAGCATTAAAACATCTTTAGAGGCAATTACTAGGTGCAAAAATTTCTATTTAGCCCTCAGACACATATGATAATAAAATATATAGCTTGGCAACATGATGTATCATGGATGTGCTTTTTAAAATATTTATGAAGGCTGGTTTATTATCTCTTTTAGGGGTAGAAATGTTCAAGAAGAAAAAATGCACAATGTATGTTCTGTGTGGCACATTAATTATAGATTTTCCTAGAAACTGATATTTACTCAGAGAGAGGTTATCTTTGTTGATTACAGCCTCCCACACATCAGAATTACATGGGAAGCTTTTCAGGCTGCAGTATGCTTGACTATACTGTAGTTGATAAGTAGGCTTTATTTGATGTGGAAGAATTTACATCATTGATTTTGCATGTATTAAATAATTTTACTTTGGTCATATATTGTTAAAAAAAATGCATAAAAACATGAAAGATGAATTGTGATGAATTCCTGTCATCTCTTAGTTTTATTGTGTTACAGCCATCAAATAATATAATTGTACTGCAGTGATGTTTATTATTTTTAACTTTTTTCTTTCCCAGACCTTGACACAGAGGGGATATTTAGAAGGTCAGCGAATGCCACCATTCTTAAGGAAGTTCAGCAGAAATTCAATGCAGGTAGGATTTCTGTATCAGTAATCAGTTTGAGGAAAAACAGTTTGAAATCTTATTGGATTCATGTCAGTCAGACTGGTGCTGTTCAAAAACAGTTTGAAGTCTTACTGGATTCATGTCAGTCAGACTGGTGCTGTTCAAAAACAGTTTGAAGTCTTATTGGATTTGTGTCAGTCAGACTGGTGCTGTTCAAAAACAGTTTGAAATCTTATTGGATTCATGTCAGTCAGACTGGTGCTGTTCAAAAACAGTTTGAAATCTTATTGGATTCATGTCAGTCAGACTGGTGCTGTTCATGCAGTCTAGTGGAAATCTATTGTGAAAATGTGTGGGGACTCAGCAATTGTACAAGAGTTATTACTTTTCTTTTGATGGAGTCATTCCAGATGTAAATATGTTTTATTTTCACCACAGTATGCACATTACCATCTCTCTGTGCAGGAAATCAGTAAAATTTTATGCAAAGCGTGGGTTAGATGGAGACAACAGTGCCAAAACAAAATGGGTTGATGGTCTGCCTTTTTTCCTTTGTCCAGAGGAAATCTTGTTAGTTGTATTTTAACAGGAGTCACAAATGGTTTCCTTTGTTCGGAAACTGTCAGAACAGGAAGTGTTTGCAGCTTAGAACAAACTCATAAGTTTAAAGTCTTTTTTCCAGAGTGCTTGATAAGACTTTTGACTATGGTAGACCCTGTGTGATCATTTTTTTTCCATAATGAACCACCAAATGACCCATGAGTATCAAATGTATACCATATATAACTGTGTACAAGTTGGATCTAGCTTTCAATAGTATGGAGCCAAATCTGCCATCACAAGCAAATCTGTTTCTTGGGCCTGATGAGTAGAACCAACAACATAGACCCTGATTTGCCAGCATATGATAAGATGGCACATCAAGGTCTGGTGTTTATATTTGGATCCTACTCGTATACAAGTATATACTGTAGCATATGAACTCATTTACAAGGAATTATCTCTGTTTAAAACAAAAATAACACCCATTTTATGAATCATTATTAAATGCCATGCATGTTGATATAATTTTATAAATGCTTCATTCAGTGTCATGAATGTTGATATCATTTAATGAATGCCTTATTTGCTGTCATGTATGTTGATATCATTTAATGAATGCCTTATTTGCTGTCATGCATGATCATATCATTTATTGAATGCCTTATTTGCTGGCATGCATGATCATATCATTTAATGAATGCCTTACTTGCTGGCACGCATGATCTTATCATTTTATGAATGCCTTATTCAGTGTTATATGTGCTGATATCATTTTATGAATGCCTTATTCATTGTGATGTGTGTTGATATCATTTTATGAATGTAAACTGAAAACAGTTATCATTTTAGTATTTGCAACTGGCTGTTGTTATAAGATCACCAAAATTGGCCTAATTTTGTTAGAATGTTATGTCCAAAAAAATTTAATTAAGGTCACTTGGTGATTTTTCAGTTTTGCTGAGGGCTGTTCCAGTAAAACATACCTGGGACCCAGGGAAGGCACTTTTTATGTGGGGTCCTCAACAAAAGATGCAATTTAGAAATTTCTTATCATTTAATATGAACTCTGTGAAACTGATGTACCCTAGCATATAGTTTTAAAAATCTGCCTTCCCTGGGTACCATGTATATTTAAATAGACATCCCTGAGAAAATGATGTCATTAGTTAGCATTGAAAAACATAAAGATGACAAACCTTTTTATAATTATTTCTTTTAAAACTCTTTTATGCATATGATCACTACTGGACACCTACACTTCCATTCAGCCATTATATTCCTTAGCAAGAGAAATAATGTCAAATTTTGACTAGTCCATCTGCAAGGCATGTTATGGGTTTTAACATTACATGATAAAGCGGGGCCCCAAGTGGCTGAGTGGTCTAAAGTGCTCACTGTTCTGTATCACTGCCATCTCACCTCAGTCAGTGTGGATTCACGTCTCAGGCTCAGCTAACGTGGGTACGTGAGAAAGCTTGCCAGTAGCTTCTCGTGGGTCAGTGGTTCTTCCCAGGGTTTTCCAGGGTTCTTCCTCCACCATTTATACTGGCTGCCATGTATAACCTATCTTGTGCTGAAAAATGGTGTTAAACCCTACAACAACAACAACATCATAAAGCACATGATTTCATTGTGAAAAAAGCATAGTGAAGTATGCACTCATTAGGTATTATGTTGCCTCTATAATTTTCTTTTTGCTAGGATATTTGTTTTCTCAATGGCATATGCTCGCACTAGGATATTTGTTGTCTCTATGATAATGCTCCCTCTCGAAAGTTTTGTTGTATCTGTCATATATGCTTTTTCTCAGATATTTGTTGTCTCAGGCATTATGCTCAACAGGAGCTAAATGAGCAGTACTTTTGTAAAGACGTTCCATGTGAAGGAAATAAGTATAATTTATATTCACTTTTTTCACAGAGGTTTTATGACTTTTCAAAATGCAAAATTTCTGCAAGAAAATTATATAATTGGAAAACTGTTCTTATTATTCACAGGTATTCCTGTAGATTTTGCTGAGTTGAATGATGTAACCATTCCAGCTGTTTTACTTAAGACATTCCTTCGACAGCTAAAAGAGCCTCTATTGACCTTTGATTTGTTTGAACCAATAACTAGGCTTCATGGTAAGTCCTTTGGCATTTTTTGTTTTTGAAACATGGGATTTTGCCCTCCTGTTGCAGTGAAAATTAAAGTGTTTTTAATTGTTTAAATTGAAACTTATCAAGCTAGATGTACAAATTTTCTTGCCACAGTTTTTTAAAACATCAAGCCTCTTATTGGTCATGTGACTCATTTAGAGCATCCATAGAATGGTCACCTAACTGTCATGTGCACATAGGAAGTAGGCAACTATTTACAGTAGGTAAGACTATTTCAGTCTACCTGTTATAGTGTATTTTTTTGCTCGGTTCATTTAACATTTGAGAAGACAAAAACAACCCAAAAATGGTGGATAGTATTTGTAGAGTCAAGTCATATAAGAGAGCAACCAAAATGTTCAGACAAGCAAATTTTGAGTCAGTTCAGTATGCTGGAGCTGATGGAACAGTTTGATGTAGTCATAAAATTCAAAATGGGGACAGGAGGTAGAGATATATTATTCCATGTGGATTTACAAGGTGCCAACAGCATTTGAAAGGCCTCTTCAGCAAACTGTAACTCAAGAGCTGTGAGAAATACTGGATATAAAATGTGTACTGATGTGTCACAGATGTGTTGCAGACATATTTGTCTGCAGCAGTTGCATAATTTGATGAAGAAGTGAGATCATACCTCAGACCGTCCACAAATATCAAAACATGTTGGCTGATTTATAGGACTAGGGTTTTCTCTTAGGGACTTTTCATGATGTCAGGTTGGTCCTGTTTGAAAATGGTGCTAGTCCGATGTCCAGTATGCCCAGGAAGGCAACAGTCTTGAAAATCTTGTTATTGCTACTACTCCTGATTGGAAAGTTATATCAGCATGGAGTTTTCACCAGGAGACTTCTTACGATTTCTAATTGGTCCTAAATGAAAATAGCACTGCCCGGACATCCAATATGGCCACCACAGTGACCAGTTTGAAAATCTTGTAATTACTATTTTACCTTAATGGAAAATCATATCAGCATGGGGTTTTCTCTAAAAAAGACTTTGTATGATGTCTAGCTTGTACTTCATTAATGTGGTCAGTTCTTGAGCACAGTTGGCCACAGTCAAGGTACATCTTGATGTCACTGAATTACCATAATGCCTGGAATAGACTCAACATCCAGGCAATGGCCAGCCTCTTGTTTTTTTAAGTTTTAGACATGTTATGTAGCAGTAGGGACTTACAGTAAGTGTTTATTAAGCACTAATATGGTTTTGTGTAATTCTAGGGCTGGAAAGAGAAAAGCAGGTGTTCGAGACACAAAGGATGCTTAGAGAAGAACTTCCTGAAGACAACTACCAAGTCCTGAAATACATAATTGATTTTCTTGTAGAGGTATTATAGTATTATATTTGGGCTCTGCATTGTTCTTCTTGTTTATCAGCTAAATCAATTTCTGTCCTGATCATCCCTCTGAAGTAACTGCTTTAATGTAAGAAGGATAGCTCAAAATCTTTGCCTTATTTTATTGAAATTATGGCAATGAAATTTCAATGAGTCAGCTACCAGTAATGTGAAAACATAATGTCATAAGAATGTCAAGTTTGATGGAAATTGGTCTATCCATTTTTGTCGCACAAGGCATGTATATATCTCACTTGAAACTTTATGTATATAATTTAACATTGATATTAAAGGAATTTTTTTCCCGTTTTGATCAGAAACGATGTTAACTGTGATAGTCAAATCCTAGTGTCTTCAGCAGTGTCTCCAAATTTCAGTGTTATTGCTTTTTGAAGGATTTATCAAGATATGTGGGCTTTTCCTTCAGTTGGTGGACTTCTAACAACATAGCAAATGATTGGGTTTTCTATCTATTCAGTTTCTTGGGAAAAATCTCAAATATTAATTTTGGCTTATCAAATATTGGTTTTTGCCAAAATCCATTGTTTGATTGGTTTTAATTTTATTGCATTTCAATCATCTGATTTAGGGAGAAAACATGGATGTACAGTTTCTGGTCATTCTTCAACTGCTATTCAAGTTATGTTTTTCTATGGGTTTTCATTGTTTGATTGCTCCACCAACATAAATCACATCCCATCTAATGAACAGAACTGTGACACACACTGGGCTAAGGTTTTTATATACATCTCTTGACAATATACAGATAAAAAAACAAAATATGAACACTTTTACTAAAAAATATCCAGAAAAGCTAAGAGCTACTTATTGGAATTTGACCATTTTTGACAAAAAGATTCCGGCAGGAAATACATTTAAGTTTGTACAAAAAGTGCCAATTTACAATCAAAATTTGCTGCTTCTACAAAAATAAAAAAAAAAAATTAGAACAACTTCAGCTAAAATCCACTTAACAGAATTGGAATAAATTGGATAAAGCATTATAGCTTGAAGGTCTCCCTCATTTATGGAAAGGATGCCACCCCCAATTAAATTATGTGGTCTTTAATACAAATAATAAATATCTTAGAAGGATGCTCAACAGAATTTGACCAGCTCCATGAGAAAGCATCCTGGCTTGGAGAATTTGACCAACTCCATGAGAAAGCATCCTGGACTAGAGAATTTGACCAACTCCATGAGAAAGCATCCTGGCTTAGAGAATTTGACCAACACCATGAGAAAGCATCCTGGACTAGAGAATTAGACCAGCTCCATGAGGAAGCATCCTGGACCAGAGAATTTGACCAGCTCCATGAGAAAGCATCCTGGACTAGAGATTCCAGGATGCTTTCTCATGGCGCTGGTCAAATTCTCTGGCCCAGGATGCTTTCTCATGGAGTTGGTCAAATTCTCTAAGCCAGGATGCTTTCTCATGGAGCTGGTCAAATTCTCTAGTCCAGGATGCTTTCTCATGGAGCTGGTCAAATTCTCTGGTCCAGGATGCTTTCTCATGGAGCTGGTCAAATTCTCTAGTCCAGGATGCTTCCTTATGGAGTTGGTCAAATTCTCAAGTCCAGGATGCTTTCTCATGGAGTTGGTCAAATTCTCTAAGCCAGGATGCTTTCTCATGGCAAATTCTCTAGTCCAGGATGCTTTCTCATGGAGCTGGTCAAATTCTCTAGTCCAGGATGCTTTCTCATGGAGCTGGTCAAATTCTCTGGTCCAGGATGCTTCCTCATGGAGCTGGTCAAATTCTCTAGTCCAGGATGCTTTCTCATGGAGTTGGTCAATTTCTCTAAGTCAGGATGCTTTCTCATGGAGCTGGTCAAATTCTCTAGTCCAGGATGCTTTCTCATGGAGCTGGTCAAATTCTCTACTCCAGGATGCTTTTTCATGGAGCTGACCAGCTCCATGAGAAAGCATCCTGGCTTAGAGAATTTGACAAATTCCAAGAGAGAGCATTCAGTATTTGACAAAGGATGCTCATGTGTCATCAAATATTAGTGAAGGTATAAAAAAAGAAAGAAGAACTTGAAACAGTTGTTTATAGAACATAAGCAATCAACAGCATTGTAAGAAATTGCTACAGAAAGCATTTCTCTTGTCCGTATTTGTAACTAATTGCTCATGCATTTGGCTATAGGGCAGATATCTTGCATGTGAGCAATCTTGGGTTCACTTGGTCTTCTTTTTTTGGTGCTAAATCCTTCTTTTTATGTACTTATTAATTATACAAAATTATAAAATTATTACTGAAAGTCTCTCTTTCTTCCTCGGCAGTATTATTGAAGTGTTGTCAAAACTTTAATTAGCTAATGATATCAGAACATTTGAACTCTTGACTATTCACATGATGACAATTCCAGAGTGTCACTTTAAGGTCTGTTGGGAAGTTATTGAAATTTCAGTTTTGAGTAGAATACAGGAAGTCATGTGTTAGAGTTATCCCATAAACTGTATAAATTTTTATTGCATCAATTGTGAATATCTTTTTATTGATTTGCATACGATTATGAACTAGTGAATATCTTTTTGTTGATTTGCATGCCGTTGTGAACTGGGTTACTAAGTTTTGCAACAAGTTTTATCCTTTGTATGTACCTTACAAAGATCCTGAAGTGATATTAAGTTAATTTTTGTTGATGGATACAGTCTGTACTTTTCATATCTAAGAATGTGCTATTTTTGCACCATTTAGGACATTTTATAGTGTTTGCAACTTTTGCAAGAAAAACAAAGACTAAACTCATCAAGAATTTTCCATATATTTCTTATTCATTGCTGTGGGAGTTTTTTATCATTTGAAAATTCCTTGCAAGCAATGCAGTTTTCCTCAAGTGTTGAATATTAATTTGTTTTAATGGAATTGACAAAAATTCGAGAATGGTGGATTGTTGCAAATTTTTACAGGGCATTTTTTATTTGAACACATATTTAAGACTTTCCTAATTTAGGAAAAGATTGGGAATCATAAAATCTGCTGAAAACAAATTGCATATTTTTTAAACACTCTTATTGCTGGCCTGGTCTTGGAACATTAATCCCTGTGTGGAATTTCTCTCGTATATATTCTAATTTCATAACCCTCTCCAGTTGATTATTGTATCATAAGGAATTATTTCCTGGCTACATTTTGTTTTCAGAAAGCACTATTTAATATGATGCATAAATGATGAGAGTTTGGAATTATGTCATTTTTTTTTGTGATTTTCATGGTAGGTGATAGATGAATTCCATAAACAGTTTAGTCAATCTCTTACTTAAATGTGTAAATTTCTCTAAGGCTTGTCTCAAAATGAGGCAACTACTTTAGTTTTCATCCTAATTTCCTTTCTGTGGACTGTGTTGCATTTCTCCATTTCATTCCTTCTACCACTGAAGGATTGCATTCTCCCTTGTCATTCCTTCTACCACTCACCTGCATCGTGTAAGGAATGATGATATTTCAGGAGTTTAGAGACAGCTTTGTAGTCAACCATGATATCATTGCAAAATGACAAAACGATTGCCAAGAAGAAATTTGGAGGTAGGTTTGTTAAAAGGCTATTGTGTTGTGTGCAAAGGCCCAAACTTGTGACTGTTGCCTGCCTTCAACAAATCCACATACGAGGGCATCGTTTTGTACATCAAGATCTCCACAGGCCAAGCTCTAGCACGGTCATGTGATAAAAGGTTATCTGGCAAACTATATAAGATATGGGTCAAGCTCTCAGTATTTACCTTTCTAATCCTATTAGACAAAACTTAGTTTTTGCAATCAAACTTTTTCAAAAGATATTTAACTGGAAAATTTAAAAAATGGAAATTTTTATCAAAGTTTCTTATCTTTCTCACCTTAAAGGTAGACTAAATATTATGTATTGTTACATCTCAGTCATAATGTTTCTGTTTATTGCTCATCAAATGTGTGAATTCACATAATATCCATCAATCCATTGTTTCCATTTTTATTGCTCAATTTTCATTGTTTTGCCAAGAAGAGATATTCTTTCCAACATATAACTTTATTTAAGGAAACTGAGACATCATTTTGCTGTTGTCAGTGTTTTGCAGGAAAATATGAATTGGTACCCATAATTCAGGAAATATCATGTATTTGCATTTGTGCCTTTGCTTGCAGTTGAAGAGAAAATACTAGTTGAAATCTAGATCTCCTTCAAATATGTTCCCCAATCACATTAAAATTTAGGGATATAAGCCTGCTACCTCCTGAATCTAGCCCTACTGAATAGATAAAAGTCTTTTCTGTCATAGAGACAAAATTTAAGGTAATAACTTGAGCCCATTAATACCCTTTGTTGCCACCAGGTGTTGTTAATTTTTAAGCTTAACTGTTGTACAGTCAACAAAATTGTACGAGAAACCTCCAATAAATTCATGCCAATATTGATGTGAAGTGTTAAACATCCATCCAGAGATTTGGATTTATATTATGTATTAATCTTTCCTCCGCAGGTGGTATACATTATTTTTAATTTTTTCCAATATTTTTGTCATATTCTCTGATGTTCTTTTCTTAGATTGCTTGGTACAACATGCTATCATTGAAGTATGTTGTGATTGATGTTCTAGCATGCACTGCCTATCATTAGCTTACTCAGTCAAAGATGTTGTTTTAGTGAGTTATTAACAAATTGCATTGTTAGTTTATGCATTTTTTTGTATTGCTTTATTGCAGTGAAGCATGCTGATGAAGTGTAGTAAATGCAAGAAGTTCAAGGCCAGGGAAGATATGCACGAGGCATGCTTGGCATTTACAAAATGTACTTCATCCTCACTTGGCAGTGCATGGTGTGTGTGCCATATGGTCGTACGACGTATGCCTTGCAGAAGATGGCCAAAGGAAAAGAAAAGAGGTGAAAATCTTGTAACAACAACACAGACATTTTAAGTGCTCATCCAAAACCAGAATGACTTCTGAGTCTTTTTTGGAGCCATCCATACCCTCAATTGCAGCATATACAGCCATCAGCTGTTATTACTTCTTTGGAATGGGTAAGCCAGTGAGGTTTTGCAGTCACAACTATCAATGCTGGCCTTCAAATTACAGATGTGTCAACTGGTTTAGGAAAGAATAATGCAATTAATGAAATCCAGGCAGATTTTGCCTTTGTATCCCTCTATTACCTCCACATCTATGGGGATCTTAGTGATAGATCTGTCCATATCTTCAGGCCTACAGCTACACAGTACCTACCATGAAGGGGAATTTTGTCCAGCCAGTACTGGCACCAACAGTTCCACTGCTGCACAGCCAGCAGCCATGCTGACCATGCTTCTGCTGAACTAGCCGTCTTACCAGTATAACAAATTCATCAAGCAGAGTTCACTTTCCATATGTTCAGTGCATCATCTGTGACACCAGGAATGATTTATCTGGATGTGGATGCAGAACCTGAATAGAATACTACACACAGTGCGTATGAAGATACTCTTGAACAACAGTATTATTCAGATCCAGCCATGGAGTTCAGCTTTAAGGCTGACGTCAGAGACATGTACTAAGTGTTGTAGGCGTCAGAATTCCCTTCACTGCCTACCACCATGCATGACTACAAGATCAAGGCATTGGTAGATATTGATAACAAGGAGGAGACTTGGTACTTCAGGTTGCTTCTCTAGTCAGTGAAGATAAGAGAGATTAATGACCATCTGTCTGGAAGAGTCTGTAATACTGGGAATGCTAAGGCTTTTCTGAAAGCCAAGTACCAGTGAATGTTTCATTGCACTGGTACAAAACAAATTCTGACACCTTCCATACTAAACTCCTGATTCTGGATAAAAATTTAGTGACGGTCCACGTGTCTGCCCCCTTTTTTACAGAATGGACAAAATTATTTCATGCCACATCGAAGCTGGTTTTAAATGTTGTTGCCACATCTTTGATGTTAGACTTGACCTTATTCTGACTGGCCCAAGTTGTTAATGGTCAGTAACAGAGCAGGGCAGCACACTAGCCTGTGGCACATGTGATGACTGCCTATTCGAATCTTGACCTGATATGACATGATGCATGTCTGCATTCCATGTTGCTAGTCACATCATTCCTTGACATTATGGTTGACACTGGCTTGCCATTACCCTTTGGGGGCAAAATTGAAGAAGTTCTGAAGAAAGCAGCTTGGGAACTACCCCTCCAACTTGCTGCCACCCACCACAGTAAGTTAAGACCAAAACATTCCTGCCATAGTGGAGTAATAATAGGCCAGCAAAAGAAAAACAATATTTTACATGTGCAGTTTGTATCACAGCCATGTTGGTGGTTCTTCCCAGGGTTTTCCAGGGTTCTTCCTCCACCAGTTACACTGGCCTCCATGTATAGCCTATCTTGAGCTGAAAAATGGCATTAAACACTACAACAACAACAACAACAACAACAGTATATCACAGCCTAATGAATGGAGGCAACCTTATGGTGGAGGAGGGGACAAGAGACCAAGTTTCTCCTCCAACAAGCCTCTTAACTCTCGGTGCTGACCTACCAACCGTGCCACCCACAGACAGCCTACTGGTGGGCACCAGACTCCTAAGATTCCAATATCAATGGATCAGCCTATTTCCTTGAAACAAATGGGTGATCCAAGTGATTCCAGAAGGGTTTTGGATTTCATTTAACCAGCCCATGTTCTTTCTACCTCTCCATTCTAATGGATGTACCATGGGATCAGGATAAGGATGATGCTGTACAAAAGGAGGTATAGTTTCTTATCAGCAATAGAGTGGTGAAGATTGTGAGAAAACCATAAACTCAGGGATTTTATTCAAGGCTTTTCATTATGCAAAAGGTTAACAGCAAGTTGAGGTCAACCACTGACCTGAGTCGCCTCATCAATACATTCATCTGCCGATGATCAAGATGGAGACAGTGAGATAGATATGACTTTCCATCCTAATGGATGAGTAATCCATCATTCTTGTTCTGACCATTGCATAGTTTCATATCCCTATCCACCCATCAGCATAAATTTTTTTTTTTCATTTTGCAAGAAGGTTTATGATTTCAAGTTCTCTTTTGTCTAAATATACGCTCCTGGGTCTTTACCAAAATCATGGAATGCATTGTCATCCTGTTCCAGTTGACAATGGCATACTTGGACAACTTCCTCCAAAAACATATGGTTAGTTTTAATATTCTCAAGGACACAAATGATCTCATTTTTTGATCATCTCAATATTTTCGTGAACCAGGAAACAACCACCTTTCATCCATCCCACTGTTTTGTCTGGGTATGGAGTTGGTCACTAATTTCAGTCTAGTATGACTTCCTCATGTTTATGTAGTATGGATCACCAAACTCTGCAAGAAAGTTCATGCAACTTCTAGGATTATTCAGCAGCAGTGGACTTACCCTACTGGGCCATCTTACCGATGACCTTGCTGGCTCAGTGGTGCCATTTTCTCCTCCACTCGACCAAAAGTTCAATATCATGAACAAGGTATGGTCATTCCTGTGTCAGTGGCACAACCATGGTTGACCTACAACAGGAATTCCTCTGGAGAAGCCAATCAGAAGTGATAGTATGTACCAGTATATACTGTTGGGGAGCCTACCTGTTGCTGGGCTTCAGTAAGGTTATTGCCTTTCAATTCTGGAAGGACCATCCAAAAACATAGTCCTGATCATAAAAGACAACTCTGTTGTGGTGACTACCTCTTCAGATGCGGAGAACAAATAACCACACCTTGGCGTTTAAGTTCCTGCTTCCAACTCCATATCAACGTACAAATCAGGCGGATTCCCAGCATACTCAGTGTCCTGGCCCACATTCTTTCCAGAAATGATCAAATCATTCACACAAAATAGTTCCTCTATCAATCAGTCTTTCATCACATTTTTGCACATTGGGGGTGTATGATGATCCATATTTTTGTAACAAGGTGAAATCACACATTGCTTACCCATCCATGGTCTTGGCACAGGAAATAATAAAGATATTAAGGGGTCAGACATGCAGGATGATTCTGATAACCCCTGTCAGATGGGACAAGTCCAGCAGAATCTTTTCAGACAACCATGGTTGCAGGCGTTCCACCCCTGCCAGGATAATCTTCTCATTCATGTTGGCTCATGTCTGCACAGCTTTGCAAAGAAAGAATTTAGACCTCCAATTGTGGACACAATCTCACAATCAAGAAGGCCATCCATTCTGAAGGTTTTAGAGTGAAAATGGCATGTTTTCAGGGACTTGTGCCAAGTCATTAACATCATCCCTTTGAGTGAGTCAATCCCTCAGCTAGCAGACTATTTCTCTTGCTTGGTGAGAATAAAAGCTTTCCGTCAATGGCTACTGCTTTATGATATCAGACACATGTAGGCATCTTAGCAGAGGAGATGTCGGTCATGTTAAAGACTTATTAGATCTACAAGTCAGGTTTGATTTGGATCAACCAAAATCCTTCCCCAATTTCCACCTGGGTTTTAACATGACTCAGTTAAAAACATAAAGCCTTTAGCTTAGACCTTACTGAAGCTACTATGATGATTCTTGATAGCTTTATCTACAGCATTCTGAGTAAGCCATTTACATGCTCTTTCAGTTGACCTGATCTACAGTTCATTTTGGATTGTTTGTGGTCCTCATGATGTGGCCAGGCTTTGTGGTCAAAAATTATGCATGATCAGTAGCACACTTTCTCTTTGATATATGTGTTGAGAGCAGCGGCCATGCAAGATCCTGTCCATGGTCTTAAGTACTACTCAAAGCACATAGAAACAGCATAAGCAATTGACTCTTTCTCCCGGTGAAGTCTGGGAAAATGATATCACCCCTTGAGCCCTATCATCTCTGCTGAAGTAGGTTATCTGCTCAGCATACTCTGAAGTCTAGAAGATAAGCATCGCCTTATGAGGATCTCAGTTCAGGAAATTAGAGTGATTTATGTCTTACAGTTGAACCAAATGATTTGATTCAAGACTAATAGAAACTTTTGGCTGGCATATAGAATTAACCTTCTCAGATTTTTATCTCAGGGATTTAACTTTGCAGAGACAAACTCTGAATCTTGTGGGTCCTGTTGCAGTGGCACAGATGACCACCAGACCCAGTTAAAGCCAACACAACCTTTTAGTTTTGCTTGATTCACCAGTGAAATTTTGTTGATAAGAAGGATTCAGTAATCATCTTCTTCATCTAATGTAGGAGTAACTTATCATGTGACCTTAGGCTTTTTTACTTTCAAGTTAGAAGAGCTGGTTAGGGAATCCAGCTTTTTTATATCCTAGAATGATACTCAGGGTATAGGTGGGATGCTTAGTATTCCCTCATTCTATTGCCTAATTTCTTAATGTGATGGGGAACATATTAAAAGGAGGAAGCAAATGTTTCCAGTAAATCGTTTCTTCAACAATACTTTCCCAATCACATTACTTAAAAACCCTCCCAGCCACCTTATCTTGTGAGCATCCTCATTGGTATTTCACTCGGCTTAAAAAACTAGCACCACTACAATGGAAGGTAATGGGCAAGAGTTATTGCCCTTTATATGATGTTTACAGAAAAGATGAATTTTAGTCTTTTTAGTCTTTTTAATAGGGCTGGAGTCAGGACATAACAGGCTCATATCCCTAAAGTTAATATGATCAGATAAGTATTCTTGGAGAAACATAATTTACTGGATATATTTGCTTTCTTAAGTTAGTTTTAACAATGTTTACAGTACTCGTAATATAACCAAGAAGCTGGTAACTTGTACAAAGTTAAATATACATGATGATACAATATTCTTTTTTAAGTATTGTATGCTCCAGCATGAGCATCCTTTAGTCTAAGAGCAGGTTAGTTCATTCTGATAGGATGCAGATTACTGGAAAACTCCCTTGAAGGCCCAAAGAAGCCCCTCAAGCCATCAAAATTAAGAACATATGTTAGTAAGTATGTAAAAAGAAGAATTCAGCAGTATTTAACAGTTTTAATTTTCTTCACTTTAGGTTGCAGCACATTCAGAGAAGAACAGAATGACATCAGCCAACTTAGCCATAGTGTTTGGACCCAACTTGATATGGCCAAAGGGTCAAGCATCCTTGAGTACCATGAATCACCTCAATACTTTTGCCCTTATCCTGATAGATCACTTTGATGAACTCTTTACAAGATAGCCATTTGTCAGGGAAAAATAATGGACCAGTTTACACTTTAATTACAGCAGCAGTTAACATTGTTATAGAATTCCAAGCAAGTTGTAAATATTGATTTGAAAATTTACAAAGGATCATTTACAGCAGTATACTTATATTTCTTTTATGTACCTGGCCATTTTTTGTATTGTAAATAATGTTGCTGACCTTGACAAGTTGAGTGTGCATACCTTACTGTCGGGTTGTCCTGTATGTTTTGACCATGTGACCATTGAAATATTTGGGGTTGTTTTTTTCTTGTCTAAATATCCTGTCCGTAAACAGGAGCTTGTCTAGCTACTAGTTGTAAATAAACATTCCATGTGAACCTGACACCTTTTTTAATCAATGTTTGAGTTAATCATATCTTGATCATATATTTGATTTTCTTGTTTTTTCTGGCAGTTTAATGGACAGTATTGGCTAGTTTTGACACCAAAACCTCAGGTCTGTGCCTCCCTGCAGTGATAATGAAGACTGCAGAAATCACATGAGAATTTATAGAAATTGTCTGCTTGTGTAAGGGAACAAGCCATGTCTTCAAAAAGTCACCAAAATGTGGAAAGTTAAAAAAAATATTACTCTTTTGTGTGTATTTCATTGGATACATACAACACCATGTCCTTGAAACTATTTATTTTTATGTATTTTGATAACACATCTTAAATATATTGTTTCACAGGTGCAGGACAAATTTACCACCAATAACTACTGAAAAACGACAATACTAGCCTTTTCATGCAGTTTTTTAAATACTTTTTTATCAGTGTGTTTTCATGACTGAATCATAAAAAAAATTCAAAACTCCAACATTTCAACAAAGTAACATTTGTCATCAAAATAACACCCATAAATGTTTTCTTTTTAAGCTCTTGGTTTTGGGGACCAGAATATACCCTTAAGGTCATACTCCACACCCCCACTGGTTTTAAATAATGATAGGAATTACAAGAACATATACACTGAGTCAAGAGGAATTGTATTATAATTGTTTACCTTTGTTGAGGTGAATATTAAGTATTTTAACCAGTTAACTTCATATTGACTGATATGGAGATGAATATGATAGGTTACTGGATCTGTAAAATTTAATGTGGAGTGATATAAAAGTGATTATGATAGGTTACTGGTTTATAAAACTTCATAATCACCTCAACAGTGGTCTGTGATTACTTGATTATATAATTTGGTGCAAAATTTTGAAATTTAATTTTTTGAGTTCACTTAAAATGCCATTCTAACTGCTTGGCACCACAGAAATTGTGTGATGATGTCATGATAGTACAGTATCACGATTATCAGAATCGCCATTTTGATCAATTTACAATGTATCACATTACTGCAGATGGCATGGACCTAGATATTATATGAAAGTCAGCAAACTTTTCTTCAAATCATAGGTACATCAAACAGAATAGACTTCAATATACTGATGCTGTATGCACCAGAAGATCAGGGTCTATCAGTATTCATTCAGGGCTGCAACATTGACCAGTATTTTTAATCATCATACAAGATAGTTGCTCTACGGTAACTGTAGAAAGTATAAAAAGTCCTTATGAAATGAAGATGAAAAAGTTGTTTATTTTTAACTGATGGAATTGAGCTTACTACAATCTGGCAAAATGAAAAGAAAGTACTTTTAACAGAAAACATAAGATGATCCAGTTCATTTGCTGACAGATGTTTAAAAAAGTCAGCATTTATTTCCAATGCACTGTACAGGGGTGGGGGGGAAATGTAGTCATATGTCGAGAAATAATTATAAAGGGGGATGGTTACTCAGAGATGAAGAATTAAATTCCTGGTATGGAAAGTCCATGGCAGACAGAGGCTGATTATGAAATCTATTCTAATTTTCAGGAGTAAATAAATAGGTAAGGGTAACTGTGACCCATGTATTTAGCTCATGTGGCTGAACAGCCAAATGGGCTTATGGTATGTCCCTTTGACCATCGTGTATCTGTTTGCAATTGCATATTAATGCTTTGTATTCCATATTTCTGATCCAATTTCAATCAGACTTGGAATATGAGTTTATATCATCAAAAGCACAAAGTTCAGTATTGAGTAACATCCGTGTATATTAATGAAGTGATCTTGCACCTGATTGGCAAACCTTGTTACCTCTTCGGAGGCCTTGTTTCTGATCCGATTTTAATAAAACTTGGTATATATGCTTATATCGTTAAGATCTCAGTTAAATAAAGTAATGAGCAGTATCACAAGTGATCTTGTATAGGATTGGCTGAGCTTGTTTCCTCTCTAATCCAGTTTTGACCAGGCTTGAATATAAGCTTACAACTTCAAGATTTTGGATGGGTTCAGTAATCAGAAAGGTCCTGCTATAAAAATGAACATGTTATCACTCTGGAAGCCATATTTGTGATACAATTTTGATCAAACTTGGAATGTATGCTTCTGTCATCAAGGTCGTAGGTTGTTTCAGTAATGAGCGAGATCCATCTATATTTATGAGGTGATCATGCATGTGATTGGCTGAGCTTATTATTTTTTGAAAATGGTTATTCTGGTCCAGTTTTTATTTATTTTTGTATTTAGTTGCATATGTTACTATACATAATCTTTGACTTAGTATTTAATAATAAGGTACATATGTACATAGACATGTGAAAGTATAACAATAAACTTCATTAATTGTCCAGTCTTGAAGTAATTTCAGGTTTGATTTATTCTTAATGTTAATATTAATGTCTGTATTAGTTATAATTATGTAAATATTACACATAATCTTTTTTGTTTGTATTTAATGATATTTTGGAAATTCTGTCATCAAAAGAAGAGATGTACATGTAGATGCACTGTATATTGGTGTATAAATATCAGTGGCTCAGTGTTCAAAAAATTACCAATCCTTGTAGCATCAAAGTTTGACTAAACATTTTTACTAATTTATTTCAAGATTCTCTGCTTTTTCTTTTTTTTAAAATATTTTTTTACTTAAATTGTCTCAGAGTCAAGATTCAACACAAAGTGCCTGGTATTGTGTGATTTTTGTTATCTGGCTGTTTTATTATGTACTTCAATTATTGTTTCCAGATGTTTTTGAAGAAAACTTTAGAACTAAGTGAAACCACATGTCCTGGCTAGCTTGCAGTGGTTCACAAGTCCTTAAGTCAGACAACCACTCATATTCTGTGTAACAAAGAGATCATATTCAAAATTTAAATATTACTTATAATCTGAGATTGCTTGTAGGCACTTGCAGTTATTTCAGTATTTTGTTTCAATGGAGGAAGGGATAGAGGGGAACAATGAGAAGTAGAATGTATGGGTCGTATATCACTGAAGAAAATCAATGTTAGAGGCTGTAAATTTATTGTTCTGATATAAATTGTAACATATTAAATGTGGGTATCTAAGTTTTGAGTCTTAATTTTCCATTCCTAATCTATAACATTTTGCCCATAGATATGTTAATTATATGATAATTGTTTACTATTAAGCTTGCCATTTAATATAACAATGTGTAATAGTTCATTGATAAGTGTTGGTACACTTAAATCACACAGACTTGTTGATTAAAACACCTACCCAAGCCATTATTGAATTTCAGGGCAAACAATTTAGCATTACATTTAATGGCTCAAAGCAGATTTCACAAACTAAATTTATGAACTAACTTTCTAAGTTGATTTGTCTAGCATTTACAATCTTGTGCTAACATTTCATCTCGCCATGAAAATCTGCAACTGCATAAACTTAAGAACAATGTTTCACACATAAAGTTCTTAATACATTACCAATTACTTTTAAAGTTGAGTAAATAATGACTCATTCAATTTTTCCATTAGTAAAGTAATGAAAGATATGGTTATTGATTTAAAAAAATAAGAGAAAATGAACCCAGTGGAAGTGTATACCTTGGCGATGTATGAAGTCACAGTGAAATAATTATGAATGGTGAGATTGGTTGAAAGTTATATCTTACATTTGCATGTTGAATGCTACATGTAGAGAGAAAAATTGAAGTTCAACCTTTAAACACATCCACTGTTTACATTATCTTTTTTTCAGTTCATGATCTTCTGTACACTGAAATTTTACTAAACATTTTGTGTATAGTGCAATTGTACAAAAATGTGCAATTTTCTGTTCATCATTTTATTATAATAAACTGAAAATATTACATGTATTTCTGTATTTTCCCAGTACCTGTGTTTTTTCTGCTTATTTCAGAACAGACAAATTTATAACTAGCTGCATATTTTCTATGGCTGAATTAATTTGTGTTAGAATATTGGAGGGTTTTTGACTGTGGTAAAAGTTTGCTATTTCCATTGTTTATATTTTCAGTATTCATATAAATTGAGATTTGGCAAATTCAGGCAAATCTTTTCATTGAATCAGAAAATGCAAGTTGATGTACAGTCCTATCCAGATAATGCAAAATACAGGGGACCATGAATTTACACTGTGATTTGATTTCAGCAAGTTGAGGAGCTAATTCAGGTATTGTTTTTAAAGCATGAATAAACTAAGATTGGTGAAGATATAGTTTAGTCGGTGTTGATTTCATTTATAGGATCAATTAAAGTGACAATGATACTGGAATCTTTTGTGGAACATACATTTGGGAGAGAACAACATTTGCATGTATGATCCTGTTGTATAGAGTGTGCATAAAACAGTCTTGATAATATAACAATAATAATAATAATAAAAAGATGAACCTCTTTACTGCAAGGTGCCTTTGGTCAATGGCCAGTTTTGCTATTTCCCATGAGTGATAGGTTTTTCTGGTTTAACGATTTTTATACCATCAGCTAAATAGAACATAAAAACAGAACATACGTAAAGTTTTTGTCAGTAGTACTCCTGGATAAAGGATGGCAGCATATTTGAAACCAACATAGGAATTTCTTTTGTTTTTTTATACACGCTTTATATTCCTAAATGAAAATGGTGTCAGTCTGGCATCCAGTATGGCCACAGTGGCAGCCATCTTGAAAATATTATCACTATTCCTTCTAAATGCAAAATCAAATTGACATAGGGTTTGCAGACTACTTACGGTGTCTAGTTGGTGCAAAATGAAAATGCTGCTGCTCTGACAGTTGATATGGCCACCATAGCACCCATCTTGAAAATCTTGTCACAAATTTTGAATGGCTCACATCAGCATGAGGTTTCCAAGAAAAGACTTCAAAAGATATCTGGTTGATCCTGAATGAAAATGATGCTGATCTCACATTTAGTATGGTCACCATGGCAGCTGTCTTGAAAATCTTCAATGGCTACCCCTCCTTAATAGAAAATGGTGCCAGTCTGTCAACCAATATGGCTTTTATGTCAGAAATCTTGAAAATCTTTTTATTGCTACTCTTTCTAAATGGAAAGTCATATCAGAATGGTCTTTTCATCACAAGATTTATGGTGTCTTCTCAGTCTAAAATGAAAATGATGCTGAACCAATATCCAATATGGCGACCATAGCTACCATGTTCAAAATCCTGTTATTGCTACTCCCTTTGATGGGAAAATGATGCCATGATGGCCGTTTTGAAAATCTTATCACTACTCCTTCAGAATGGACGACTACATTAGTATGGGATTTTCACCAAAAACACTGCTTATGATATCTAGCTGGTCCAAAATGCAAGTGATGTAGATCTGACATCCTGTACAGCCACTATGACAGCCATCATGACAATCTTATCATTATTGCTTCAGAATGGATATACATATCAACATTGGGTTTTCACCAAAAGACTTTTTATGATGTTTGGTTGGTCCTAAATGGAAATGGTGCCGATCTTACATCAAATATGGCTGCCAGATGGTTTTAGTGTCAGACCCTTCAATAGACTCTTGTTTACAGGTTGCTTTGAAACTTAGCAGATATTATGATTATTATGATTCCATGTTTATCAATCGCTGTCCTGACACTTTTTTTTGTAGAGTTTTTGCCATGTATCTGACTTGGACTCGTCTCTCTCATGGTGATTGGTGTGGGATGCAGGAGAGTAAGGGTGTGTTTACATGATAAAATTGCTCTCCATTCCTTTTGTTCTATTTGGCATCTCCAAACTGAATGAAAAACATGAAAGAAAAGGATCATTCTTTGGGTTATAAAACAAAGCAACTTAGATTTATATAGACATAACATTTTAGGCAAATGACAATGACAGCAGTGTTGATAGCATAATTGATGTTAAAGTCCTGTGCTTGAATTTGTTTTAAAAGTCACATGTCTTCAGCATTGGTGGCTATATTCAATTGAAACTTTAGGATAATATGTGTTTGTACCTTGATATGTGCTAGGAATTCCAGTCTTACCTGGCATAAACAGAACTGCAACACCGTTCACAGGTGAAACACTGCATTCCATGGAACATGTTTTGATGATTTTTTAAACAAGTACAGAATGTTTGTATTTTAAGTATTTTATATATCCTCTTGTATACTGATGCTTTTTGAACTGTCTGCAAATAGTCTGATATTTTTGATTCTCTATTTTTAGCTGACCTGGTCATAATGCCAAGTAAACTTATGGTATGGCCATGAAACTGACTTGTGTCATTCACATTGTGTTAGCTGTTGTGCCTCTTCTGTCAAAACATGCTATGTAATACTTCAAACCCCACTGAACTAATTTTAACTTGATTTGGCAGAGAGCATTTTGGTATGATGAACTTTCAGTTGTAAACAGATCATGCTGATCTTTGTTAGATATAGCCACCATTACTAAAAATAGACAAATCTTGAAATGACTTATTAAAATCTGCTCAATAGAATTTAAGCAGATTATACCAAAAGAAAAAGATCTCGGGAGGAGGACTTCAAATTCATACAACAATGAGTTCATTCTGCTATTAAATATGGCCACTGTTACTATAGACAGTCAAACCTTTAAGCAATGTCTTCTCAAAATGACTCCTTAGAATGTTACCAAATTTGGCAGAAGGCATCATGGCATCAAGGGCTTAAAAGTTGTACTTATCATACCAATCTGCCATCACTCAAAACCATTACTCAGAGTAGAAAAATCTTTAAGTGAGTGCTTCTCAATGACCGTTCAACAAAATATGACCAAATTTAACAGAAAGTATCACAGAATGAAGGGGCTTCATTTAGTACAATTGATGACAATCTATAAGTATCCCAGAATGAAGGGGCTTCATTTAGTACAATTGATGACAATCTATAAGTATCCCAGAATGAAGGGGCTTCATTTAGTACAATTGATGACAATCCATCGGATATGGTTCCTGTTACTAATCATAGAAAACTTTTACACAACTTATCAAAAACTGTTCATTTGACAAAATTTTATTTGACAGTGTTGCCACCATCACTAAAAATATATGTATTTTCTTAAATGATTTGTTGGCAAGAAAAAAGCACTGAGCTGAATTAGATTAAATTGACAGGAAAGCACTCTTGCAAAATGGGATTTGCAGTTTGTATAAATTATGTACATTTCCCAGTAAATAGACTGCTGTTCTTTGAAATAGAAAATCCTTTAAGAAACTCTAAAAAATGCTCTGAACAGATTTGATAAACTTTGGCAGAAAGCATCACAGCGTAAATGTCTTATGAATTAATACAAAATGATGCTGATGAGAAATGAAATATGCCAACTTTAGCAATCCCCAAGAAATTTTCACACCTACAGTTATGATACCATGTTCATAAATGTGCATTAGCATGTTTGGGTATATATATATATATATATATATATATATACACACACACACACACACACACACACTTAATTACATATATGTATAAATTGCTAAGTGACTCAAAATTCCCAGCCTAACCACCAGTGTTGTTTTGTAAACTTGCACACACTATTAGTCAACTTAATTAAATATTTCCTGCCTATAAGTGTATTTAGGACTGTTATGCTGAAGTCATTGCAGTATATTTTACTGGTCAATTTAAATGTTACAGGAATAAAAATAAAAATGTACTTAAGTATTTTTGTGATTCTTTATGTCTCACTTTCAGTCATTAGTCATGGTTTGTCAAAAATAATTGTCTCACTTTCCATTACCTTTGCCTATTTGTACCTCCATCAGGGACCTTCAGTGTCACAACTTAGTTACATTTCAAGTCTGATGACATCAGGTACCTTAAATGTCCCAACTTGGTTACATTCCAAGTCTGATGACATCAAGGACCTTCAGTGTCCCAATTTACTTACATTCCAAGTCTGATGACATCAGGTACCTTAAATGTCCCAACTTAGTTACATTCCTAGTCTGACGACATCAAGGACCTTCAGTGTCCCAGTTTAGTTACATTCCAAGTCTGATGACATCAGGTACCTTAAATGTCCCAATTTAGTTACATTCCATGTTATGGAAAACAAAAGGAAACATCGATGTTATTATAACTCCTAATGAAACCTCATAATAAAAGTAACGGTGTCAGTGATTAGCACATGGAATGTTACAGGGACATGTTACATCATGTTTGATTTTGGTATAATAAACAGTTTATTGTTTGGGGGAGATATTAAGATATGTTCACCTGTTAAGTCATGTTCAACTTGAGCTTCACCATCATGGCACATCTCTATATTTTCCTCAAACACGTTACCATGTCACAAATACCTTAGGAGAGCTACTACTACCTTGCAAATCCAGTCCTCCCAGCCTGAAACATTTTAGCTAAAAAGTTAGATGTTATCTGCCCTCTGGATGACAGAGTGATGTTGCCTTGACACAGGGATTTGGTGCAAAATCCTGTGAATATTTCAGTTACTGCAGTGAATATTTCAGTTACTGCAGAGAGGCCTTGCAATCAACAATAAATATTCTGGAAGTTTTCCTCCATAACAAGTTGGAGGAGTGTTTTCTTTGAAGGGAAGCATACTAACTCTATCTATAAATTTACAATTGATTTTTTCATTCTTTGATGGATGACATAGTTCTGTCTTTTAGTATCACTTTGCCATCCTCACACACTTAGGCATTCTTGGTACATACCTGTGCAAGTCACTTGTGCATCCGTTTACATTGTTATGACTGCATTTAAATATGTGCAGGGTTGGTATGTGGTATAAAAAACTCATATAATATTGTTGTATCATTTCGTACTTAAATACATTACCCAATTATAATATCTTAGAACTACTACTACGTCGCAAATCCAGCCCTCCCAGATGCTACATTTAGGTAAAGGGAGCTAAAAGTCGTGTGCCGACCTTTGTGACGGTCGGGCAGAGTGATCTCCCGCTATGTGATTTGGTGGCTCGTCACGAGAAGCCTAGCAAAAGTCAGAATCTATGTGGAAGAAGTACCATTACATGTTGGAGGAGTGTTTTTCACTTCTAAGGAAAGTATGCTTCATTTATATGTCTAACTTTTTCTCTTCCTGTGCTTACAAAGTTCTGCTTTTACAATTTGCTAACACTTTGTCATCACCACACATTTAGTTACTTGCACGGGGAGCCTAAACACACAGCTCAGGACAAAGACACTTTGTCATCGTCACACATTTAGGTGCTTGCACGGGGAGCCTAAAAGCACAGCGCAGGATGAAGATGTCACCAGTCTGCATGTTGACGGGGAGATAAATCAGCCACGATGCGCCGGACATTGACAGGCTCCGAAACAGCTACGGCACCCAAGTCACCACCACTCGAGTCACCACCACTGGACTCGGTATTATTGGCAACTCTCTCGCCCTTGCCTTCTCGGGATTCGACTTGATTCTTAAAACAGTGAGGGCAGAACTTAACAAACAGCCTAATTCCCTCTAACTAAGCAGACATAACACAGGTTAGGTGGACCAAACATGACATAACCCGTCCCAAACGGATGATCCAAAACTTATCCACCCCACAAGGATGGCCTTGCGACCGGCCTAGGCCATATAATAGGGATCACGAAGAGCCAAAACATCATTATTACGGACTCAATCACTAACGGCCCAGCTTCCAGTACGTCGAACCCGGCTTTTGCAGATAATGTGCAGGGACCAGTTTAACCCATATACTGCCTCGAGACACTTATTCGGCACGATCCCAAGAATAGTTTCTCACGCTTCAACAGATGTCTCTTCGTGATTTCTCTACACTCTACCTGAAGAAGAGACTCTTTTCTCTGCGACTGTCTCGAAGTCACGGTTTCTAATTCAGGGCATTTTACGAGTTTAGTGAGCGGCAGACCTTGTCACTTTTCGCGAGCTAAGTTTCATGTATTACAGGAGACCTTAGCCTTACCTCATACAACCAGATGTTGCTTGTTCTCAGATAATGTCATTACTTCTAGACTGTCTGATGTAACGGGAAGATTCAGCCTTCCGAACTTCCACTGAGGACGTTTTCCGCCTTTGACCCAGGAGTTCTGGCCTCCTCTTCATACTCCATCAACAACCTGGATCAGAGTTCCAGCATCTCCTGATCTTGTAACGAAACGGAAGTGTCCAATTTAATTTACTTTCGCCGTCGGAGCGAGTTATGGACATTCTGACCTGCATTCATCGTCAGTTCGTCGGCGGTTCTACATTGGCCATACACCAGTATTTCATTTGGAAACTTCAGCAGTCGGCAGTGATATCGCCGCTTTGGGGCTGACAAAGCCACACTCAATACGAATAGATCGGATGGCCTTTGATGACACTCGGCAGTTAGTGCGCTATATTGTTGCCGTGGCTTCGATCTTGGACTTCGTCTCTATGGCTATCTTCAAATACGGGGGATATAGCTTCACTCCTCCCACAACGAATACCTGAGAGCATGCATCGAAATCGGTCTCAAGAATGGGCTGAGTTCTGAACAGAGCCACTGAACACATTTTGGCAAAAGCTGTATCCACAGCTACAATTTGCAATTGGCGGAACGCGACTCTGTGCTCTCTGCCTGCATTTTCCTGAAGGACAACCATAAAGCCAAGCTAAGAGCACAGCCTTTAGCCTCTAACCATCCTTTTAACGGCAAGATTGAATAAGTCTGCGACAAGCCAACAAGGAGACCAATTTCTTTGCCCCAAAACCACAGCGTTGATACAGGGAGAGTATAGGAAACCTCCAAAAACCACAGTTCAAAGCGGATAAATCAGCAAGAGAGGCCTATCGTTCATTCCAACGTTTCTCCAGGGTTTAATCACAGACTTTTCTTGGTACCAAAGGCAACTGAACTCTGCCTCCAGTCATCAACCTACATGCCCTCAATCAATTCATTCACGCCCCTTGGTTCTAAATAGAAACACCATGGTGAATTTTGGGATGCTGTCCAAGAGGGAGACTTTGCCGTCAGTGTGGAGTTAAAAGACGCACACCTTCATGCCCCTATTCACAAGGCTTCTAGGACGTTCCTGCGATTCGCCTACAACATTGCATACCATTTCAGGGTAATGCCACTGGGACTCAACATCAGTCCTTGGGTTTTCACTAATATCATGAATCGAGTAATGGCGCATGTCCAAACCTTTTCTATAGTGGCAACATCAAGTTACCTGGACGACATCCGGCAGAAATATCAGGTGAGTTATATCCACGACATGATAACCCTTGTTGCACTGCATACCAGCCTGGGCTTCTAGTCAACAAAGAAAAATCCGACCTAGTACCATCTTAACAATTTGTTCACCTAGTTATGGAGTTCAATACACAGGCATTATAATTCGTCTTCCTCAGGACAGGGCATTGAAAATCCGAACCATTTTGGCTTCTTTACTTTCGAGGAAAATTCTGTCCGCACAGGAATTTCTTAGCCTACTAGACTTTCTAACCGCGGCAGCGGACCTCATTGTCCTAGTTTGTCTTTGCCCATTGCAAATGATTTTTCTGTCCCAATGGAGGCCAAAACAAAAGTTTGAACACTGGACCAGTCTCTCCTCATCTGTACACATTTGAGGCACCATCTGTGGAATTGGGGCATCCAACTTGGTTCACAGTGAGTATAGCGTTGCATGTACAACCGCCCGAGATTACAGTCTGTACCGAGGCAAGTACGAAAGCCCACCTACTACCATCCTTTCAGGAAGCCAACGGTGCATGATCTCCCCCTCCCCCCCCCAAAAAAAATGTTATCTGCATATGAATCTTCTGGAGATGAAGGTCATTGTGAAAGCCTTTCACTGGTGGCGGGAATGTTTAAATGGCAAGGGAAATATTATTCTGTGCGACAACTCTACAGTAGTGATTTTTCTCAAACGACAAGGAGGAACAAAGTCCCCAGACCTTGGCGTCATGGTGTGGGACTATTTAAGGTGGTGGTGTTAACAACAAATCCACATACACGTTCGCCAAAACCCAGGACTCCTCAACATACTAGCTGATTCTATGTCTTGGAACAATCAACTAAAACAGACGGAATGGTCTCTACATCCCTCGGATTTTCCATTAGATATGTACCTGATGGGACCACCCGTTGGTGGACCTGTTTGCGACAAGGTGAAATACCAAACTCCCAGCCTTTGTCTCTCCACTTCAGGACCCAAAAGATTGGGCAGTCGACGCTTTATCTCTAAATTTGAACGAACAGGACGCATATGCCCACCTTCCAACACATTTGATTCCAAAAGTGATACAGAAAGCAAGATAATTAGTCTGTCACCCTTATCCTCATCCTTATCATTCAGATTGGAAAAAGTCGTGGATCAACGATCTCGTCAGTCTTGCATCGCAAACTCCTCAGAAAGTTCTGTAAACAATTCTCGTAACCAGTTGTGGAGAGCATCGGCTCAGGCACGAAGGCCCTCCAAATGGCACATTTTTCCTCAGTGGTGCGCAAATGAACATGTCGTGCCTCTCTGGGCAACTTATCTTCAAATAGCTAATTTCCTCCTGTGGCTCTTCGAAGAGAGAAAGTTCGCACCGAGTATTATAAAATGTTATCGCTCCACGATCGCTGACACTTTTCGTCATCATGGAAGAGAGGATTTCGGACAAAACAAGGACTTATCCGACCTACTCGCCAGCTTTGATTATACACGACCGAAACATTAGCCATATGCTCATATGGAACCTATTTAGGTATTAACCTGGCTGAACAAGACACCTTTTGAACCAATTTCAAGGGCATCTCTGGCACAGCTTTCATACAAGACCTTCTTCTTCATGGCTTTTGCGACTGCAGACAGAATTAGCAACGTACATGCCTTTTCAGCAGACCCAAAGTACGTGCAGGTGCGACAAGTCGCGTCAGCCTTACTCATGACGGCATGCTCATTCATTGACAAGAACCAGCTCCCTTCCACTGCGAACCAGACTTTCGTCATTAAAAGTTTTGTCTCGTCTGGACACATCGGCTGAAGGCCACTTACAAGACCCAGTTCGGGTTTTAAAGTGGTACCTTAATAAAAGAAAGATTCGTTGCTTCGAGGGAAATCACGCCTCTTTCTACCTCTTAAGACAGGAGAAGATATATCAACATCAACTCTCTTGTCCTGGATTAGATAGGTTATTTGCTTGGTATATAAAGAGATAACCCCAGCTCACATGAACTTATTACGCATTTCGACTCGAGCGGTTAAAGCAGTTGCCACCTGCCTAATATGCTTCCGGAACTGTTCCCTAACCGACATCATTCAGGCTGTGAGATGGAGTCTACGTTCTCTAACTTCTACCTCAGAGATACGTCATCCCAAAGGGTCCAATTCGATCTGGTAGGACCTATATTCGCAGTTCAACAGGTCACCCTTCCAGGTGGATAGACAGCTTCTTGTGACGTGGTTTGACTACTTCCGCTGGATTTGCGGAGGGAAATTTTTTTTCCCTATTTGTGTCTGCACTCCAAACGATGGAGTCAGCTCCAGTTAGATTACGTAGAAGCTGTCGCACATACCTTAAGGGACATAAGATGATATCTCCGGAGTAGAGGGATGTACCTCCCTCCACCTCTTTCCTATTCTTCTAAAGTATTATGATTGTGTAACGTATTTAAACAAGAAACCAACTTTTCCTTGTAATTTTTTTTACTTACCCAATCATAATACACATACACCCTCACAGCTTCCCCACAGTTACATCCATACAAAGCGTGCCTTCCACTCCAGTAGTAACTGAGAGGTTCTTAGACTTTGCCGCTTCTTATACCTAAGGGAAGATCACTCTGCCCGAGAGCCACATAGGTCGGCAGGCAACTTTTAGCTCCCTTTAGCTGAAAAGTAGGGTGTGGAAGGGCTGGATTTGCGAGGTAGTAGTAGTTCTCCTTAGGTATTATGATTGGGTAAGTACTCTCGAAGAAACATATGTTACTAGAAAAATTGTTTTCTGCTATGGTTGGATACATGCAGGTAAGTTTTCTATACTAAAATAGTCTTAGCATCCACTCCATAGTCATCATTTGGCCTTTCCTATAGGTAACATCGCCATGCAATTGATATTACAGTGTCCACTTCGTAAGTATCGAGATCGATGCTTCGATACATTTTTATGTGTATGTATTGTGTGTGCTATAATAAACTCTTATTATGTAGCTGTATAGTTTCTCCTGCAGTTGCATACATACAAGTAAGCTTTCTTCTTTAAGAATTTGTAAGCTGGTGTCTTCAACTACAAATCCATGGATAAGTTTGTCATCTTCTCAGGCCGACTACAGCTATTAGCGGACTCGCTGTACCAGAAGGATCAATTAATACATGCAGAATGGTAGCTTCATCCCTTGTTTTCGACTCGCATATGTGCCCACTGGGATCAACCACTGGCGAATGTTTTGCAACCAAGGGAATACAAAACTCCCAACCTTTGTCTCACCAGCCCCGGATCCAAAGGCCTGGGAATTTGACTAGTTTGGAACGTCATGGACGCATGTGTTCATGCTCCAAAACATCTGTTCCGAACGTCATACAGAAAGCAAGAGAATCGGACGTCACTGCATCCTGATTGTACCCCTCAAGTGAGAAATATCGTGGATCAATGACCTCATCAATCTTGCTCCTGAAATACTGTGGAAAATACGTATATTTGCTCAAGCAACCACTACGGCAGGCATTCCATTCCAATGCAGAGTTTGTGGAATCTGTACGTCCAGATTATGTTAAACACTCAAGAACAAATAGTTCTCTCAACAAACGATGGAGAGAGTTGCTTCAGCAAGATGGAACTCCACTTGAAGAGTACGAGCAAAATGGAGAATTTTCGCACAAGCACGAACATATTGCGCCGCTGAAGACATTAATACCTCAAATAGCAAACTTCCTATTTTGGTTCTTTGGAAAGAAATATATAGTTCCAATCACGATTAAAGGCTACCGTTACACTGTCTCCGACACGCTGCATCATCATGGCAAATAAGATATCAAATAAGAGTCGTTCGATCTGCTGTCAATTTTGAGTTCACATGTCCAAAGGCTTTGGCTTTATTCTCGAATGTAATCTTTCAGGCACCATTTGAACTGCCCTCGAGAGCTTCATTGGCTCAACCCTCATATAAGACCTACTTTCTACTCGCACTACCGATAGCAGCAGAATTAGACAGATTCATGCTTTATCAGTTTTCCTAAATTAATTGCAGTGCAGACGGAATGGATCAGTATCACTCATGATGGCTCCTGCTTCATTGCCAAGAACAGTATCCCGTTCCTGGGGAATTATACTTTTGTAATGAAATCCCTATCTACTCTGGATACTTCATATTCGTCTACAGGACCCAGTGCAAGATCTGAAGTGGTAATTGAAAAGAACTGCGCCAGTGCTTCAAGGGAGATCTCGCTGTTTCTAACGTCTCAAAGAGAGAAAGGACGTTATATCATCGCAGGCATTTTTGTCCTGAATAAAATGGGTTATTCGCTGTGCTAACTGAGAAATAACCTCAGGTCAAATGAATTTGCTATGCATTTCAGCTCATGAAGTTAGAAATGACCTCTCCGTGGTAAGGGATGTGATTTCCTCCACCTCTTGCCTATTGTCCTAAGGTATTATGATCGGGTAACGTATTTGAAGAAGAAACCAATTTCTTATTGTAAAATATTTCTTCAATAATACTTCCCCAATCGTAGTACACTTACATCCTCCAAGCCTCGCCGTAGCTACATCCATAGAGAGAGAATGCCTTTCGCTCGAGTAGTAACTGCAGTATTCACGAGATATGACGCCAATCTTGGTATCAAGGCGAGATCACTCTAAGTGCCACATATTTGGGAAGATAACTTGAAGCTTTTAAGCCAAAACGTTTCAGCCTGGAGATCTGTATTTGCGACGTAGTTCTAGTTCTAATGTCTTATGACCGGGTAAATATTAATAAAGAAATATTATATTATAAAACAAATTGGTAGCTATTCATAACCATGGCAATAATCATAGTAATAATAATAATAATAATAATAATAATAATAATAACAATAATAGTGATAATAATAATAAACTTTTTCTCCATTTATTACCCAAATAAGAACATTTGATTGACATTATCATTATGTTATCTGTTGACATATATTATATTTAGATTCTCAGACAAGATAATTCCATTTCGTATATATGCAGAAATACTACGCGATGTTAACATATCTGGCAATGATGTTAACACTGGACTATTAGATGTACATACCTTTTAAATATTAGGGACAAGGGAAAATAAAGAAGTAGAAGAACAAAACTAACATTTATTTAAAGTTATATCTGTACGAAAACAAACATAAAAGATGTTCAAACAAGCTAAGCAAATTAGATTATTGAAAAGCTATTCAAGAATAGTTGCAAATGAATGGTCTGGTATTCTTGTGTTCCATCAGTGGCCATCATACTGATGTACATTTTGTGACTGGGTCAATTGATGTCTCGGTATAGCACACCGGACAATCAACTATCGCATAACAAACAGTACAGCTTTATAGGGGATTCGTTGGCTTTCATCTTCCAGTCCTCTTTCTCCACCTATTCAGTGATCCAATCTTTTTCTCCCATCACCCTCATTTTTTCTTGGATCCTCATCCAATCGTAATTGAAGCAATACAACCTCTCTCTCTCTCTCTCTCTCTCTCTCTCTCTCTCTCTCTCTCTCTCTCTCTCTTTCTCTCTCTCCATTTATTTGTTCATCACTTCTCTGATGAAATCCATTGTTAATTCCAAATCTTTAGTTGGACCTTGTTTGGATAACACTATAACTCTTCAATCCGATCAAGGACGTCCTTCACTCTCTCCATGAAACTGATGGCTTCATTAAGGTTTCTCACTCTTCAGTGCTGTGTGTAATGTTTCTTCTTATGCCGGTGCATAATCGATATATATATATATATATATATATATATATATATATATATATATATATATATATATAT